>CANUEY010113927.1:0-10467 GCA_948099555.1 Croton setiger
TATTATTATTATTATTATTATTATTATTATTATTATTATTATTATTATTATTATTATTATTATTATTATTATTATTATTATTATTATTATTATTATTATTATTATTATTATTATTATTATTATTTTCAAGTCATCCTTCTAAATTTTTTGCTGACCATGCCTAGATAATTTCATAATGCTTTCTTTGTCATTTATGGCCCTAAAAGGAGTCTAGTATAGTTTAGTTAGCAATGAAAGGCACTTTACTTTTCCTTGGCATTTCTCAACAACCAAAAAGTTAAGTTAGTTCAGTTTACTTGGAAGAAGCAAAAGAGTTAAGAGGCTAAGTTGAAGATTTAATTAAATAATAAATAATAATACTTACTAATTAATTACATTGAAATTGTATGGTAAGAGCACGTATATTATAATTAAATAATTAATAGAATATTACTATAAGGGAATTGATGTTTTGTATTTATTTTATTTTTTAAATGCATAAACTAAAGGTGGTGACCCAAAACAAAACAGATTTTTCCAAAGAGAAAAGCAATGTTGTCGGCCCGGTTCTATATTTGGCATGTTCATTGGACCGCAATTCCATTAGGTTGAACCGGTTTTTAAAAAATCTTTATTCATATTTATATATTTTTAATACAAATGAATGTTTGTTAATAATTTATTTTGCATATACTTTACATTTAAATTGAATAAGGTTAATTAGTTAATTTAACCAATTAATTTGCATGATTAGTCTCACACTTTGGTCTAGTTTCCAAGTTAATCAATCATCATACTGTCTCATTTTAAAAAAAATCATACCGTCTAATTTGATTTCCATTTTTATACTTCTATACATATTTTTTTTTTTTAAAAATTAATCATGTGAATACTTAATTTGATGTTTGGTAACACACTTAAGTCGAAGTGAAGTAATTTTTCTTATTTTGATATGTTGATTCATGATTATAAAACTCTTATTTATGAGTTAAATATTGTAATATGTATAAGTTCATAAGTCAGCGAATCAATATGCTTATAGTAAATGCAATGGATTTTATATTTAATTTTTAGAGTGGAATGATGTTTAACAGAACTTAAATTGACACATAGTTTAACATTTCTTCACCTCTAATTTGATGACACATAATACACTTTAGTGCTCAATGGAAAGAGCTAATTAATTGGCTAGTAAACTTTTATTCTTTGAGTCGGACTGACTTCCGCTCGACTCTGGGTTAGATTCAGATTGGGTTATGAACCGATTGGTCCATTTGTTTATAATAGATAGAAACATTGGGTTAATTTAGAATTAAATAGTCGGATCGGTCGGTCTGAATCGAATCGAATAACAACACTGTCAGATGAGAAAAAAAGCATTCCGTTTCACATTAGACATTAGAAATTACATAAAAAGATTGAGTCCATGCATGGGATGATTCATTCATTGATGGGTTATGAAATGGTGTTGTGTTGTATTGTGTAGTTGGTGTTTGGTGCTTTTGTAAAAATTCTTTTGCCAATTTTGCAAATGTCTCAATTCTCTTCTTCTTGACAACCTCTTCTCCTTCTTCTTCACGCCGCCTCTACTCCTGACCTTATCACCCACCAACACCTTTTGCACTCTCTTAGCATTTTCCCTTCTAAATCAGACCCCCGATCATCTTCGTTTTTATTTGCCATTTTTCACTCTATCCATGGCTCTTTTTTGATTCTTAATGTTTACTCCTCTGTCACTCTGGTATGTATGTCTGTACCTGTCTATACAAGTTTGATCACTGTTTTGAGTCCTGCATTGTCCTTTAATCCCTTTATCTGAATTGGGTTTGGTTTTTCTTCGCATGTTTGATTCATATTTGTTGTAAAGATTGGATTTTTCTGTTTTTTTTTTTTTCAGATTCTTGAATTTTGGTTTTTGATGATCAGGATTTTGTCTCATGGGGTTTTTGTCTTTTTATAAAACTTGATTGAATTTTGGGTTAAAGTGCAATCGGTGTAGTCTACGAAATTTTTATTTTTTAAATCCATCCCTGGACGTAGAAATCGAGGAAAATGGTGTTTGGAATGGTGTGATCATCCTAACAATGGTGATCATGGCTTTTGAGTGAACTGAGTACTCCCCTTTTGAACTGGGGTTTTATTATGTATTGATCTTTGTATTGTCAAATCGGTTTGTTTGTATTGATTCCTTTATCAATTTCATCTTCATCACGTTATGCATTTTCATTTATTTTATTTTGGTCGTAGGATACTTTTTTTTTTGGTAGAGATTGTTGTGATAACTTCATTAGCTGAAGAACATATTGAATTCCTTGTTGTTGTTATGAAATGATAAAAAAACTTGTTATCATTAGGGGAAAATTGGACATTAGCTAAAAATTTTTGGAGGATTTAGATTAATAGCTCATGTTTTTTGTCAATGTGAGGTTTTGTTTGTGTTGAAATTATGTGTCATTTTGTTTGCTGAATATAAAAGGTGAAATATTTTAGGGAGTTCTGATAAATGTATTCAGTAATTATTCTTCTTATGGATGGTTTCTAATAACAATTTTTTTTTTTCATTGGAAGGCTTTTGTTTGGATCTACATTTGCCTCGCAGACATTGCGTCGTTGCACAGAAGAGGATTTCTGAGTAGCTCTGTTATATAGAAATGGAAGTTGGAAGAACTGAAATAGACTTTGATGAATTTGAGAAACTTCTTGGAGAGATACCGAATGTCACTTCTGGGAATCCACATTCAGAGGAAGCAGCATCTAAAAGTGTGTCTCTGAATAGTAGCTTTGCAACTGTTTCTGTGAATTCCTATAAAGGGCCTCTGACTGAAAAACTCCAAAGCAATGCAAGTCTGGATGAAAGAAAACTGTTAATCAACAAAACTCAAGGATCTCCTATCAAGAGAGTCCAGTCAGAGGAAGCAAACCTGCCTGATGACCAATCCTTGACGTCTGCATTTTCAGGTTTGAGCTTCAATAGTGGTGGTGTGTCAACCAATTTTAAATCCTCCCCGAATCATGTTGTTTCATTAGATTCCAAACTCACAAAGAGCATGAAGAATTTGGTTGCCAATGTACATCCATCAGTGGCGGGTGCTCCATCTTTCCAAACTCCAAGTACTGCTATACCTTGTGAATTTGATGGCTACAATATAACAAAAGTTGGCCAAGAAAGTTCAAATTTATTAAAACTTAATTTCCAAGAACCAAAACAGATGTCAAATTCTCAGCCTCAAACAATTGAAAATTTATCCACTGTGTTGCCAGCTGCCCATGGGGTGCAAGGTTATCAGTTCCTTTCGAATGTAGCTATGCCTGCTATGGAGTTCCCTTTAATGTCTGATCAGCGACAATACTTCACGGATGTGCAACCAGTGCTTCCTTGCTTGCATTCACAACAATTAAACCAGCCCCATATCAACTGGAGGAATATTGAGGAGGAGCAATTTTATAGGATGCAACAACAATACCTGTATCTGCAGCAACTGCATAATCAACGGGTGGAAGCACAGCATCCTATTCCAGCAAATGGAAATGTGACAACAAAGTTGATGAATCGAAATGTCAAACAACCATATTTTGAGGTGCTAATATCTCATCAACTACAACAATCTAATCAAGAACCATTTTGGAATGACTATGCAGTAACAAGGGGTCCGAACCAATCGCACAATGGCATTAATATTTTGGATAAATTAGGAAAACATAGTTTTCCTGAAAAGATTCTAACTAGAACACAAGGATTGAACACACTTAAAGCTGTGAAGTTTGGCTCAGTGGGAGGAAATGACACACTTGCCAATATGAATCAGTGTGGGAAGGGTATACCAAATGATCACCTGCGTCATATTTTATCTTCTCCAAGTGCCGGATGCCCATTAGATAATCTGAACTCATGGAATCTGTCCCCAGATATTACTGATCTTAAAAGTACTAATCTTATTACTCAGTCTCAGAAGTATAATTCTGCAGATGAAGTCACTGGTAGAGTGTATCTTATGGCAAAGGATCAGCATGGTTGCCGCTTCTTGCAAAGAAAGTTTTCTGAAGGAACTCCACAAGATGTTGAAAAGATATTTCTTGAAGTCATTGATCATATTGTTGAGCTGATGACTGATCCTTTTGGAAATTACCTAGTCCAGAAGTTGCTTGAAGTTTGCAACGAGGATCAGAGAATGAAAATACTTTGTGCCATTACTAGAAAACCTGGGGAACTTGTTAGGATTTCATGCGACATGCATGGGTTTGATCTCTCTCTCTCTCTCCTGTTTGTGTGTGTGCTTGTGTTTGTGTGTTGTGCGTGTATTCCATCAACAATCAAACTTCTAGTTTCTATTTTAAATTATCTCGTGAACTTCCAAAACACAGGACTCGAGCTGTTCAGAAAGTAATTGAAACACTTAAGACACGGGAGCAGTTTTCCATGGTTGTTACCTCGTTGAAGTCTGGTATTGTGACTTTGATAAAAAATATGAATGGTAACCATGTTGCACAGCGTTGCTTGCAGTATTTAACGCCTGAACACAGTGAGGTAAGGGATACATTAATCTACAAATTTAAATTTATCATGCATCCTTGAAAGCTACTCTTGATTCGTTCTCTTTCATTTTTCTTGTTTATCATCATTTTGCCTTGAACTATTGAATAAATGAGCAAGATTGGATTATGTCATCTTTTCTATCTTGTTTAGCAAAACATTGTGATGAAACAGAAATGTGGTAAGTTGTGGAAGAGGGTGGGTGTGACAGTGTAACTGGTTCAATATTTCTTCATCAAGAAAGACACATTTAGTGATATCACATCTAAATAACATTTTATGAAACTGAAATAACTTTTTTGCTTCTTTTTTTTTTTTTTTTTTTTGGTTTCTTTTGTTTCTTTCTTGCATTCTTTCATAAAAGGAAACACTGACCTATTACTCTGCTGCGGTTTCTTTCTTTGAACTTTATAAAAAACAATCATTCTTATTTGGTTATCTTGGGTTTTGAGGAGATCCGAGATTGATTCCTTACTGAAGTGATGAACATCCAAAATTTTTTCGTTGGTCACATTGTGTATTATTTTGAAAACCAGAGAACAATTATAATATATTCAGTCTACTAAGTCCAATTGATCTGCCATACTTGTTATAGTATCTGGATCATTTGATAGTGAAGCTTCATTTTTTCACAGTCCACTAAGTAATAAGATCATACCTTAATTTTGATATCGAAGCTCCTGTAAAGGAAAGGAAACAAGAAATAAATAAAATAAACATACAAACTAATGAAGTATAATTATTGTTTCTTATTGAGTAAGAAATTTTCTTGTATAAGGTGTATCATATATTCGTATATTCTTCCTCAAGTAGCATGGAATAGAAAATGGAATGTCTTTAGTTTTTCTAGCTAAGAGATGCTAACCCCATCTGATGATTTGCTATGCAGTTCCTTTTTGAAGCTGCAATTGCTAACTGTGTTGAACTTGCTACTGACCGCCATGGTTGTTGTGTACTTCAAAAATGCCTCAGTCATTCTGAGGGTGAGCAAAGGCGGCGATTAATCTACGAGATCACATCAAATGCTTTAATTCTTTCCCAGGATCCATTTGGGTACTAAACCTCTTTTCCTCTTCCCTTTTCTTTCTACTGTTTCCTCTAAGTTCATTGATACAAGAAAAGCTGCATGAAGTTTTCATCGATTCTGTTATTTAATGGAAGATGTTTGAATGTGGCTCTGACATTATGATATTAAGGCACATGTTCAATCGCGTGAATGGAATTAAAAAAATACTAGTTAGAGGAAGCAAGCTTTCATTAAGCTAGCTGTTTCCTAAATGCATTTGTAGTTGCCTTGATAAACTTTTGTATCCTTCTCTCTACTTTTGGTTCTCTATTTTTTTTGTTTTTTTTGTTTTATGAGGATGGAAGTTTTATAGGCGAGGAAAAGTTTGTACATCATCACTAAGTCAGCATCAGCCTTCTCTGTCTATTATTGCCTTCCTATTCTATAAAAATTTTTCAATGGAAGATCAGTATCACCTTTCATGATCATTTCTTCCACAAGGTTACTTTGAATCCGCTGACATTTCCAACTTTTGTGGGGTTCTTTCACACTTCTGATTTGGGTTGTGAGGTTATACAATTGCTATAAAAGATCAGCTCTTTGTATAATAGGTTTAAACAGTTCATCGTTTCTCTTTATGGAAATTTCCAAAACCTTTAAAATTTGGAACCGCATTTGTTACATTGCCTTATGAACACCATTTGAATATTATGATTAACTTTTAGCAATAGAGCTTTGAAGTCTTGATTTCAATATTGCAGGAACTATGTTGTCCAATTTGTATTTGAGCTTCGGCTTCCTTGGGCAACAGCTGATATTCTTGATCAGCTGGAGGGCAACTACGGGGACTTGTCTATGCAGAAATATAGCAGTAATGTAGTAGAGAGATGTCTAAAATATGCAGCCGAGGATCGCCGCGCTCGTGTTATCCGAGAACTGATAAATAATGCTCATCTGGATCAAGTCATGCAAGATCCTTATGGCAATTATGTTATTCAAGCAGCACTGCATCAAACAAAGGTTAAATATTTAATTTCCAACCTTATTATCTGATGATGCTTAAGCTAAAGAGCCATAATATGAGATCTATGTAAAGAAATATTTCAAATCACTATACTATATATACATACATGATTGTGTTCTTGACCCAGCTTGGAGATTATGATTCTCCTTGGTGACTAATCTCTTTTGTATCACAAAAACGAATTAGAATTACTTTATATTTGGAAAAAAGTACATGTTGTTAGTGAAGATTAAGGTAATGCTTTTGAGACAATTCAGATCCTTGGCATCTTATAGAATAACTTTGTTGAATATTTACATTAGGGAGTATACAATACATGTTCTTGAGATCAAAGAAAAGTGGAAAACTAGCCTTGTTTTTTCCCTTATCATTTGATTTGATCTATTGTTTACATATTGATTAGGGAGCTCTTCACATCGCGTTGGTGGAGGCCATAAGACCTCATATTCCGCTTCTTCGGACAAGTCCATACGGAAAGAAAGTCCTCTCTAATAATAGCTTGAAGAAGTAATATGTAGGTAAGCTTGCACAAACTTTTTGCTGGCGATCATTTTTATTCTGCTCAATCATTATTAATTTTCCTTCTTGTGGGGCTAAACGTAGGCTCTAAGCTATAGTTCCTCAAGAACTTGCTGTAAATTCTGTAACAAGCAGGTAAAGAAAAGCTTTGAATCAACTCTTTGGCCTTGGTCCTTTTTGAAGCTTAAGACCTGTGGAAAGACACCTTTTGTTAACAGCTCATCGGAAACGATGAAAAGGGGAAATTTTGGAGGTTTTTTATTTTTGCTCTATTTAATTCATATCTTCTCCTTAGGCAAATTAAGATCGACAAAGTGGGATCCATAATATGTTTGTAGATCAGCAATTTTGTTCCTCCTAATAGAAAATAAAAGAAAGGTGAAGATGTAGAGTTCATTGATGCTTATGAGATCCTTCTTGTAATATGGGGTTTTTGATCCAAGTGCAATGCTTGGTGGTAGCTACAGGTTGTAAGTACTTTACAATCTACCTGGTTTTGCATGTTTATGTGATGTACATTTCATGTTTAGACCTTTATTTATCCTTAATATATATTTATGCTTCATTTCTAAGTTTGCAATGTTTTATTACCATTATAATCAATTTTGAGTTTATCCTTTCATTTTCATAATCAAATTTGAAAAAGTTTCTTAGTAAAATTGAATAATTGAAGATAATTCAAAAATTTTACTAGCTATAAGCGAGTAATTTACAACTAATTGTGGTTTTGAAAGTGAAGCATTCATTCCACTTAGACCTGTCTAATGGCCGGTTCTGTCTACTTGAATTATGAGCGGGTAACCAACGATAGGGACTGAACTGTCACCAGCCCGGCCTCTAACCGTGAGGATGAGGGCTGGTTCACTCTTAATCAAATCAAATTGTAAATCATTGAATTGTGAAAAATATATTAAATCATTCTGAACCGTGGTTTTAACTGTCCTTGAACTAGGAGTTGAATCGTCCAACTGTTTTTGAACCAAACTTGGGTTGAACCGTACTTGAACATTTACGGACCGCTATTGAACCTTTTGATCCAAGGGTCGGTTAAGGTTTATGATTTTTTGGCCCTTTAACAGATGATTTGTAGCTCCTAGCCGAACCGACCCAAATCTTAGCTAAGTCTAATTCCACTAAAAAAACGCGTTCATTATCAATCGAACGAGGTCAAGTTGGTCTTTACATTTTCGTAATGTTCAATTAAAAGTGGTCAAATTGATTTTCTATTTTTGTAATATTCTTTGGACGTTTTTATTTTTTTAAAACCCCATTTATTTGATTCCTTGTGCAAACCTATTGAAAAAAAAAAAAAAAACTGAGTAATCATTCATTCACTTGAGCTCTCTTCTTCCCCTTTGAAGAATATCCAAATCTAGCAATAAAAACAATGGAAAAATAATGATAATAATAATTTCCCAATATATTAAAACTAAAAACCAGAAAAGATAATCATCTCCTTGGAAAAAGGGGCCAACAAAATTAATGATGTCTGGGTTCACCCTAAATTGGGGCACATGTTACTTTATTTTGTTAGACCACTCTTTCTTATCACATACAAAATGAAGGAAATGTCAAGCGTTGTCCCTTTTTTTTTCCTTATTCCTAGTTTGGATCCTTAATTCATTAGAGAGAATTAATGAAGAAATGTAATTCAATCTTTAAACGAGACAAAATCTAGTTATAGTTTCTTTCACCTATTATTCTTTTCTCTTCACTCTACTACACTACTACTAGCTTCATATAATTGACCATTCCATAAGTTTTTAATACAACTTTAATGCTCTAATTAGTTATTGTTACATGAAAACTTAATCTAAAAGTTGATTGTTATTAAAAACAACTTTTTCTAAGATAAAACAATTAATTTCTCTAAATAAAGTAAAAGTCAATAATTTGATTTCAAATCTACTTTCAAGATTATATATGAATTTATTACAAAATTATTTATTTGATAAATTTACATGTTTCAATAGTGTACAATCCATTAAATTATGAATTTACTACAAAAATTATGTATTCTTTTATTTGTTTTAATAGTGTACAATCGACTAATTACCTTTTAGTAAGTGTTCACAAAATGCTAAAGTAAGATTAAATTAGTTAGAGGGATTTGGCCATTTAAATGGGATTGGATGGTTTCTAAAAAATGAATATACTTCTAGTTCTAACTTTCAAAATAAAAAATAAAAAAAATCTCAGCCACGTTTTCTTCCTAGTCGCACTTCTACTTGTGTTCCAACAAAATGACACGTGTCATCATATCATTGAATCAAACCAAATACACCCAAAGACGGCCACTAACCGTTCACTTGCAATCCAAATCCAATTACTCTCTTTCTAACTTCTACCAGTTTTAACTAACTAATAACATCTTAACGTTCTTGAATTGATTCCCAGAACTGTTGTAGAAGAGTAGAGGAAGAAGAAGCTTCTGCTGAACCAGACAGCCATGTCTATAGCTTCAAGTAGCTGCCATTCTCTCTACTCTTCACCTCCATTGCCAAGAGCTTCTACCTCCACTAATAAGCAAAACCCACTTGTCTTTTCCCAAACCCATCATTCCTTATCCAAAAATTTCTCTTTTTTCACAAAATCAACCTTTTTCCCCAATACCCATTTGCTAAAGACTTCAACTTTGATCGTTAATGCATCAGAAACGGAGTCCAAGACATCAAAATCAGATAGTGGAAGTGAAGGGGGAGAAGAAGGAGAAGCAAAATATGAAGAATATGAAGTAGAATTAGTACAGCCTTATGGGCTTAAATTTACAAAAGGTAGAGATGGTGGAACTTATATTGATGCTATTGCACCTGGTGGAAATGCTGATAAGACTGGACTGTTCTCTGTTGGTGATAAAGTTATTGCCACAAGGTTTTCTTTCTTTTCTTGATTCTGTTATTTTTTAATATAGTTTTTGTAAAATCAAGGGGATAGATTAGTGATTTAATTACTTGATTAATAGAAATTATTTAGTTTCCTGCTAGTTGGTGGAAATTCAGGAGGATTAGCATGATATCAACAACTTGTTATTGTTTCTTTGTTTCTCATTTTATGAATTTAAATTCTAGTTATAGAAATCAATTTAATTGATGAAAATAGTTCATGCATTTTGATATAGCTGCCAAGTAAATTGAATGTAGTTAATGATATTTACCCTTATGTTACTAAATTTTATTATTTAAACTTGGTTGGAATGATTGCTTTTCTTTCTGGATGAATTAGTATTTCAGGCTTAAAGAATTGAATTTTTCCAATTACATCCTTCCTAAACATGATAATGGTCAAGCATAGGACTTGCATAGTTGCTTTTCTTTTTTTTAAAAAAAAAAAAAAAAAAAAAAAAAAAAAAAAAAAAAAAAAAAAAAAAATTTTTTATAAAAGCCCATTTTGAAAGATAATTTAGGATGA
>CANUEY010114018.1:0-115960 GCA_948099555.1 Croton setiger
TATATATATATTCATCAAATCTTAACAACGTAGACAACAATAATTTAAAAATTGAAAATATAAATTAAAGAAAGGAGATTGAGATGCTACTGTTTGTTTCTCTTTCTTTGTCTTTTTGCCGATAATTCAAAATTAAGCTTAAAATTCATATAAGAGGGTTTTTTTTTTTTTTAAATAATGCTCAATTTAGCCTTTGAATTTGTTCTATTTTTTTTCAATTTGTATCTCAAATTTAGAGAAATGGTCAATTAATTCATTAAGTAGAGATCTAAATGAGATATGTACAATATTATTATATATAATAAATGCTTAATCGATTCATATACTCTATCTATTCTAAAATATAATGTTATTTCTATATTTATACTGATAATAAGTGTTATTTTTCTAATATTATCCATCATAAATAAAGAGTGGGACTTTTGATTATTTGAAAGTATACTTACTATAATCAATTTAATCAAAAATTAATAATAAATGGAAGAAATTTTAGATTTTCTTAAAAAAAAAAAGGGTCATGGGAAATTGTCATATATTTTGGGAACGGAAGGAGTATATATTTCTTAAATTAAGATTTATGTATTTATAATGTGTACCACAAAAATATTTAAATATAATTTTTTATATTTATCAATTCAATTCAATAATTTTAATTTTGTGAATTATAAATTAGATTAATAATGATAATTTTCAAAATTTTCAAACTTGGTAAGCAATAATTAATATTATAAATAATAATTTTAGATTTATTTTAGTAAGCACTTATGATTTTTAGTAATTAATAAATAAATTTAGTAATAAATATAACAGATAATACTGATCAACTCTAAAATTTGATTAAATTAATTATTGTGGTTAAGCTTAGGGGCAAATTGACAACAAAGTAAAAAAAAAAAAAGAACAAATTGAGCATCATATACAAGTTCAGGGGGCAAATCGAACATTTAGCTCTTTTTTTTTTTCCTTTATAAATAGGTCAAACTATAGTAATAAGAAGTTTTAACTTGGGGATGAGCTAGTATTATAATAACGTTGTTGCATAACAATTTGCTTTTGGACCATTACATCATATTTTGTACGAAAATATGTGTTTATACAGTTGAATTGAATTTAGTTATCGTAATGAATCATAATATTTCTTTTTTAAAAAGATTCAATATTAAAAATATTACTATTATATTTAACTATTTATTAACTAATTTTATTTTTATAATAATAATATTAAAATGGATCAAATGATGATGTAAAAATATATACATTATTGGGAAAAATTTTGTAAAATAGTTTAAATGAGAATGTAAAATTAAATTATGTTAAATAAATAATACTATTATGCGGATCAACACAACATAATACGGTCCAAACCACACAAACACGACCCACAAATGTAAGTTGCTACCCACAAACTATAGTAACAAGTAAGGGCAGCTAGTTGCAGTGATCTATAAGTTTTCATTAACTAAAAGGTACAATTCCATTTGTCTGTTCAAATTCGAGTAGCATTTTGACCTTCTCTACTTATTGCACCACCTTCTCCACTTTATCTTTCTTATACCATCAACAATTATAAAAAATATATAAATAAATCAAATGACATTGCACAATATATAAAATCCAACTTCGGTGATGAAATCAATTTCAAAAGCACAAAAAAACGATGTATTTTTTATTGCCCTAAACTTGTGCGATTATAACTAGGAAAGTAGAAGGATGGGATTGGTAGTGGTTCGAATAGTGGGTTAAGACTTGATAGTCTAATTGTACGAATATGAGGAACTTAATAATCTAATTTTAAAGACCTGACAACAATTCACCAAAATATTAAGGAACTGAAATAATTTTTTCTGAATATTTTTCTCTTAATTAAGGGAAAAAGGATAAAAGTTAAACGTTATGAACTGATAATAATCTAATGATACAAATTTAAAGGACCTAAAAATTTAATTTTGAAAATAAGAAAACTTGAGAGTAATTTTACCAAAATGTGGTAAAATCTTAAGAACCTGAAATAAATTTAACTTTAAATAAATTAAAAAGTATTAAATCCACGTAAATATTCATAATAGCAAATACTCTCTCTGTTTTAAAACATAAACTTCTTTCTAAAGATATATTTTTAGAAAAGGTGTAAGATTCTTGGCATGTTTGTTTAAATTGATTATAATACTTTTATTTTGATATATTTAAAAGACTTACTCTTTTCATTTATAAAGAACAATTTTTTAAAAAATAATATTTATTATTTGTATAAATTCAGAAAGAAACTTTTATTTTGAAAAAAAAAAATAAAAACAGACTTATATTTTGAACAAAAAGAGTATAATATTTTACTAATAAATATGACCCATCACATCTTAAGACTTAATAACCATCTTATATTTAGGTTTGAACCCACATAATTTTTCACTGGCTTAGGCTAGCAAGGGATGCATTTAAAACTGTCCATATAAAATAAACTCCAAAAAAGCTATAAAAATATGGTTTTATTAATAAAAAATCATTTACGAAATAAAAGGTCTAATTAAAAAAAAAGGATTATAAAGGTATCTTATGAAAGAGACATACTCATTTGCATCCAGGCTATGTAAGTTTACAAATGATTTCTAAGAAATTTGTATGAGATTTAAAAAGAGTTTATAGGAGATTTATAAGAGAACTTAATGTAACTTAAAAGAAAAAAAAAACATTAATTCATTTATGAGAGATATAAAATATTTACATCTTTTTGTCACTGTAACTTACATATTTTTCTGTTCAAAACACATTTTAACATTCAACAATATTCAGCAATAGACTTCTGATATTTGATGCAAAATAAATGAGAAATTTTAGTGATAGAGATCTGTCACTGTCATTATCAAAGAAAAGCTTACTTCATCTTAGAAATCTGTCTTAGGTACGCAATTTTCTTGGAAGAAAACGCGACCTTAGAAGGGAACTTATTTAGTTCCACGAAAATTGCATCATAAAAATTAACAACCAGTTGGACTAGTAGGATGACACGTTAAACTACATCAATAAAGATACATAATTCGAATTAGGGCGTTGTGAATGAGAAAAATTGAGTTGAGACAGTTGCTCTTAAATAAGTCTATGCAGTATCCGAATCCAGATTAATCAACACTCATGATTTGGGGTCCAAAAACCGAGTGGATTCCAAAAAATAAAATTGCATCATTAGAAAGGAATAAGTGAAAAAAAGCTTTGAATGAGAACACATATGAAGGAATTGAATCCATTTTCTAATATGGTATTCAATCTTAGAATTATAGGATGCAGGGCATAGAATGTTAGAAAGCTAAAAAGCATGTAATAGCAGGTTAACTCCTTCCTGAAAAATCTAATGAATCAGCATCCATACAAGTGATTCAACATTTGGGTTCATGAACTTCCTCATGTGGCTTGACTGATAAAAGCATCAGAAACTATGGTGAGGGGTTCCTTTGTCATTTTCTTGGATATCATTTTCAATAAGTGAGTAACTGATTAGATTATTCAAATGTTGGACTTTCGTGGCCTCGTAACTACTTTTAGAAATTTGTAACAATCAACCAGTAATGGTAAAATCCAATTTATAGCTCAGTATCAGAATCTTTGAATAATAATGGATTATGGATGCTTACTTTACCAACACGATACTTTGCTTTTGGAAAGTTAAAAAAGTTGATTTGTCGTTTAAATTAGTTATTTCATCCATTAATGAATATGATTAAGAATTGATTCACCATTCAATTGCATATTGTATTTTTCGTGACAATATGTTATAGTTGTTGTCCTTTTTTCATTTTAGCACTGTTCACTTAGTTTTGTATAAAACAAGAATTTGAAAACTTGTGAAGAAGATGAATGGAAACACACTCTTGCCACTTCCCCGCTTCATCTCCGCCAACTGCAAACCAAGGATATTGGTCCACAACTCTCATGCCGGTGAGTCTTTAATACCCTCATAAATGGTATATGATGGCTGGAAGTTCAAAATGTCGATTGAAGTCTATTGGAAAACCAATACGAAACAAATTAGAAAATCACAAGAAATCACCGAGTTTCTGTGTAGAATCCTAAGTTTTCCATAGATCTGTTGTTTTTCCTTTGGTATTCCATTGATTTTCCGTTCAGTTTGGTGTAGTTGCAGAATTTGTTGTGCTGCCATGGAGAAGAAACATAACAACCAGAGAAAACTGTTTCCAATGAGTTTCAGCCAAAGAAACAAGTTGGGTGTAGCTTAAAAAATTTGCTGTGCTGCAAATTTGCCATCTAAACTCAGATAAAAAAGGGTCAATTAGGTCATCAAGTGAATTATGTGAGATTCACATAATTAGTGTTTGAATAGAACGTATTTTTGTAATTTACAGATATCTTTTTATGCCTATAATTTTATCTAGTTAAATTAATAATTTCATATTTAAGAATCAAATTGATAATTACAGTTTTTTAAATTTTTCTATAAAAGAAGACAGACAAACTCACGTAAAAGAAAACTAATATATGTTAATCTGAAGAGTAAACATAACTCTTATTAAAATAGTGAGAAAAGAGATAACGGCTAGGATATTTAGGTTTTGGTAGAAAATTATGTTGAGTAGAATATTTTTTCTTTGGATTCAGTTGACTACCAACTATAAACCAATTGTAAACCAATTGCAAAATTATATAAACATGTGATCGATTGTAAATTACCGGTTGTGCAATATGCATGCATTTTTTTCCCCTCGAGTGTCTTATACAATAAATTTTGAAATTTTTGTGTAATTATTTTGTCATTATAAATAATTTCTTATCAATAAGATAATAGCTATAGCTTTTTTAAAATACATTTTTCAAAAATATACGGTTTAAGAATCACTTACAAATCATCATAAGTTAGAGGGTAGAGCTTTTTTTAGAAAAATAAAAGAATATATTTTATAATATTCAATTTTGGTCCTTTCAAAAAAAATAATATTCAATTTTGGACCCTACTGAAATCATTAGAAATGGTAGGAATGCAATTTTTGGATGAATAAATATAATTTGGGGATTAAGTTATTAATTAATTTGATGGCGTATATTAATTTGAATTGTGTTTCCCTTTTTCCTTTTGTAATTGTCCTCCAACATGCGTGGATTTCCATTTTCATGATAGCCTTTTTAATTGACTAAATTAAAACATCATTAGCTTAATTAATTGGTATTTGCTTTTGCAACTCAATCTCAATGTCGGCACAATCAGCTTCAACATCAAACCTCTAATAAGCCTGTACAAATTTGACATTTTAGATTCCATTCATTGCACTACACATAATCCTTTTTAGTCCTTCCATTAAATTCCAATTCATTCTGTCAAATTTCTTATTTTTTGACAGCTAAAACTTTTTAAAAATATTAATCTTGGATTTATGTGGAAAGAAATTAGGCCGCAAACTAAAGATTATTGCCAGAAAAACACTTTAAAACATCTGCACCCTAATAATTCAAAATTTTTCTACCCGTCCTGGATGGAATTTGTATAATTGGATTAATTACATTTAGAACCAATAGTTTGAACATTGAGATATTCCGGTTGAATTGCTAAAATCAAAAGGATTAGATGGAGGAAGAATGAAATTTCCATTTCCTTTATTTAAATAGTGTTATTCTTACATAAAATTGCGCATGTTAAGATGAATGTGTGGCCATACTAAATTGCATAAGATTAGAAGTGAACATACTAGACAAAAAGTTCAAAATAGTAGAGTTGATCAAATGAGAGAATGTCGATTTAAAAGGTATGGACATTGTCTTATGTAGATCTACGTATCCAATAGTATGCAAATGTGATATGTTAATAGTAGTCAGCCAAATGTATGATGAAAACCCCAAAAAATTGCAAAAAATAAGAGCTTGTGTACCAAAATCAAACATAAGTCTCACCAACCTCAATGGCGCAGCATTTCAACCAACATCTCTCTCTATATATATATATAACTAATACGTTCTAGTAAGGGGTAGAGGGAATAAAAGAAGTAGATGTATACCTAAAACTATTTGATGAAAAGTTATCGTTAGAGATCTAATTACTTTTGTAAGATTTTACGTTAGATGTTAATTGAGATTTAATATGATATATAAATCAGATCACCTAATTATTTAATCAATTTGAGTTAATCATTTTAGGCAAGTGAATTTGAGTTTAAGTAGTTGACGTGGTAGATATTTTGGAGGCTTGATTTAGCTAATGAACAAAAAATTCATGCCTTAAAATCTTTTAGCATAAATTTTATGGGTTGTAACCATGTTAAGGTTAAATTTAATTTAGAGTAAGATAATAAGGTTTTGTAAGTGGTTAGGTATTGAATTCCAATACCAATGGCAATTCTGCAGAAACAGAATCAAATATCAAAAAGTTTTGAAAGTGAAATAAAATAATCATATATAAAAACTGAAAATATGACATAAACAACAAAGTTTAACAGTGAAAGCTTGGATAAGATCAAATAAAATGTTGAAAAAAAAGGCAAAATTCTATAATGAAAAAGACTTTAGAGATATTTAAATAAAGGGATAAACTCAATTCATAGATCTTCGTTCATGTATCAACTCATCATTATAATTAAATAAGAGAACAAGTTGCTTTGAACAAAAGCGAATTTAATCAATATTATAAAGCCAAAGATTTTGAAGGTTTTGATTAAATTTATATTTAAAAAACACTAAGACCAAAAAAAAGAAAATGATTGTCAGATTCACGTAGTGGAAATTTAGGATTGAGGAAACCTCGTTGCAGCCTCCTAATAAAAGCACGTGGGGATTTATTAGTAAACAAATAAGGATCTGTTTGGTTTGGTCTGAAATTTGAAAATTTTTCTAAGACAGGAAGTCTGCTAAGCTACTATTGTGTCGTTTAATAAGAGTAGTTAGATATCAGCCGCAGAGTTGCTTGCGTTGGCGCCGCAAGTATACTTGGTTGGCACGTGTGGTGTGGATATTCAAAATTCTTGGGTCATAGTCAAATTTGACCGTGGCGGTCAGCTTCAAACTTTCTGTTTGGGTAGCCGTTCCTTCAAGCTTGTGCTTATACAATCTCTATACATTATCAAAAATATCGTATATTTCTTGCCGCAAAAACAAAAATACAAATAATATTTCTATAAATAAAATACATATATTCCCTCAAAAAAATATAAAATCAGATCTTTTCTTCACAAGTTACCAATTATAAAATGGAACAATTTTTTTATTTAAAAATAATGGTACCAGTGGCTAATGTGTGACGATTAATTTAAAAAAAAAAAAATCATATTTTAAGTCTCAAAATAACTTTTAACTTAATTATATTTTTAATTTTTAAAATTTTTATATTCTAAGTTTTGATTCTTATAAGAACCATTTTCGTTTTATTTACAAATTATTTTTAGTCTTTTTATTTATAAATTTTTGTTTATAATTGAAAAGTTAAGATTTTGAAATTTATTTTTTCGAAATATTATCTTTTCTAAAATATGGTAAAATTGGGTGTGCTATTTATATCCGAATCCAATAAATCATATTATTTTTTCACACTTCAAAGTGCTTATTTTGAGTGGTAAAAAAAGTGTTAACTTTTAAGTTTGTTTTACTTAATTTACATTTTTTTAATTCATAATATTCTGAGAATGATTTATTTTTCAAAATATATTAAAAGTTTATTTATAAGTAAATAATATTTAACATTTTAAAAAAATGATTTGTGGTATAGTTATATGAAGTATTTCAAAAGGACTACTCCATATTGTTTGAAAACAACCAAATTTTATAGTTTATTGTCAAACACGCATACTTTAAGTTGCAAGACATAGAAAGAGAAATGGATTTAGTAAAAAAATAAAACTTACGTCAAAGAAACTATTTGTGGATATTCAAATAGTTCAAAAGTTTACTAATGGTAAAAGAAATGGATCATAATGTATATATTTATATTTAGATATTGTTTGATTTATTTTTCGGAGAGTGCATTTTCTATGATGTTATTTCTCGTGATATATTAATATAATTTTTTTTTTGTTAAAATTAATTTTTTAAATATATATTTATTTTGTATTTTTGGAAAGTATGTAAAAGTTTACAATTTACGATTCAAAAATTTACATGTTGAATCTTTTTTACTCTGAATTTATAAAATTTAGTAGGATTCGATTCATCATTCCATAAAATGAGAATATTAAAAAAGAAAAATCCAGTACAAATAGAACTTTTACTTGAATTTAATTTCTTATTTCATGTTATTTTTTTTATATTTAAGGTTTTGATCTTATAATAAGAATAAGAGATTTTTTTTATTTATTTAAAATTTCAATATGATTTTATAATATTATTATTTTTTTAAAAAAATCCTGCATCAACGTTTTTATAATTTTTTAGTAATTGTTTTAATGAAAAATTTTAAAATATAATGCATCAACACTATTTGATTTATTTTTAGTTATGAATTTATTGCGAATCTTATAGACATATTATTTTTTTTTTTTTTAAAGCAAAATCATTCTTTTGGTGTTTAGAGTTTTCAAATTAAATCATATTATTGATTACAATTTCCTTATAAAATACAGTAAAGTTAATTAAAATCATGAAAAGAATAAGTAGAATAAATACTACATAATTTATAAATTAAGTGTGTAGTCTAATAGTTAGTGTGTCATATAACAACATGTTAGTCACGAGTTTGTATCTCTATTCAAACCTATTTTACAGAAGATGGTCACTCTATATTGTATGACTTATAAGTCCCTCATTTGAATTGAAAAAAAAAAAAAATACTATAACTATAAGCATAAATAAAACATTTGGAATGAAACACTCTAAATATTGGATGTCATATTCTTCAATAGAGGTGAGAAAAACGAATTATCCAATCCAATCTGCTCTAAATAGTAATAACCTACATATCGAAAATGAAATGTTATCGAAATAAAACCAAACCAAAAATATTTTAGATAATTGATTTGACATCCAATCCAAATCCAAATTATTCAAAAATTTTAAACCAATCAATTTATATCATAAGGTGCGTCCACTGTAATAGCATCCTATTATAGTTGAATTGGAAATAAACACCATTTTCTATAAAATATAATAGTAAGAAACTAAGAATGCATAACGAAACCAACAAAAAAAAAAATATGTACTTTATTGCAAATACAAATGAAATAAAAAAGCATGGACGATTACGAAATCAACAACCTAAAAAGATTATTTTGTTTTATTATTATATATTTTTTTAAAGTATAAAATAATATTAGCATATTCCATTCTCATGTAATTTTAGTAAAATCTAAATAGACTAAAATGATATACTTTTTAAAGTACAATAAATTTTAAAAAATAAGTAAATAACATTATTTTTATATATCGTATAAACTTTTTGGATATTGTGGATTAATCCAATTTTTTCCCACTATCCATATCAATTCCAAAATATTCAAAATGTGAATTTAAATTTATCCAAATAATTCTAAACTTTAAAATCACAATCCAAATCAATCCAAAAAGACAGTTTGGATTCGAGAAAATCCGTTTTGCTCACCCTTTCTCTTCAATAATGTGACTACATTTTTTTTAGAAATACAAAGTGTTTTCCAGATACTGTGTCTCATTTTCCTTAAAAAAAATACTATATGATATATATATATATCATTCAATAAAAAAAAAGCATTTGAATTTTTTACTAATAAAAAAGTAGTGCAAATTTAATTTGAATAAAGAAAAAAAAATTAAAAAAAGAAAATAAATTACTGTTTAATTCCTACATAATTTAATGTGATCTTCAATTACTTCAATTTAATAGTCACATACGTTAGAAAAAAGAAATAAATTTAAAAAAAAAAAAAAATTCTCCAATGCTATTATATGTTTGATCTGCGAGTTGACACACATGCACATGTCTCTGTGTGAATAGAAAATAAGAATTTTATTATTATTTTTTTATAAAAATATTCTTAATCTACCCTAAATGTAAGGGAAGGAAATATAGAAATCAAACTGGACAGAACTGAAAGAAAGTAATGAATTCTTACCACCGGCTAGTCACTTGCTCCCAATCAAAATTCTAGTTGGCAATATAATATAATATCTCTTAATTTGTAGCGGAGCAAGTATAATAGATATTTTATATTCACAAAAAGGAAGTGATCAAGTGGTTACGTCACTAACCAATAAGATCCTACAATTCCAATTTTGATGATAATAATAATATAGTATTAATGGTATAAAATTGGATTTGGTAGGCCTCTAATCAAATAATTAAAAGCATGATCCAAAACTAAAATAAAAGCTAGTGGCACTAACTAAGGAGTCACCTTCCTTGAAGGTGACAAAAGAAAGAACAAGTAGCAGAGGCAATAGGATGATTTTTGGTGTCACCCACAAATTATTTATCTTTAATTATTGAACATTTGACTTTACTGAGGACTTATCCATATACAAAATCTTATAATATGTCCAGGACCAATGTATCCTTCTTCTTTGAAAACTACATTCCATTGTCCTTTTTTTTTTTTTTTGGCATACAACTAAATTTCCTTGTCATACTTTATTTTTCTTGTCCACTTACTCATTATTTTCCAACCTAGATTTTAATTTTTATTTTCCTTGCTATCTAAATTAGTGTTTGTTTATATTACATTAAGCTAATAAACAATTTTAAAATATCTGATTAAGGGCTTCCATAATATAAGTTTTTCATTTTATAAATAACTTTTCATATTTATAGTAGTATTAAATACTATTTTTTCAAAATTATTCATTATAAATATGAAACATGTGACTTTTATTATAATCAATTTAATTAAAAATTAATTATACGTTATGCAGGGAGTATTTGGTAATATGACTTAACCTCTCCACCTAATTTTGCATAGTCCTTAGGATCCCCGCCAAACTTTTAATCCCATATTAATTGGATAATTTACTTTTCACTATTGACCTTAAAGACTTGAATTGATTGATTTTTTTTAAATCTTAAATTTGACTTTAATCCAGAAATTGTGTGTTGATATCTTTCTTGCACATATCAAACTCTATCACCACAAATTTCAAACAAGTGACAAGCTGCAATTGGGGGCTGTTGGCTTACTGGCTTTTCCTAATACATATATTTCAAATTTATAAAAGTATAATATTTTTAATTTATTTTTTCTATCCCATGCAAAAAATCTAACAAAAGATGAGACATACAGACATAAAGACAAAACACAATACTATAATAAAGGCCGATCAAATTGCTGCTATAAATACTAATGACGTCATCAATGTCCTAAATTTCCCCACGTGATTTTTAAAAATCAATTACCAAAAGAAGCTTCAAAGAAACCTGAATCACAATTAAAATATTATAAATCTGATACCCCACTACCTATTAGTTCATGAACCGTTTTCACTATAAAAACCCTTTCATTCCATTTCTCTCCATAATAATTTCCAGATAAAAATAAAAAAAAAAAATCAAAACCTCCAACACAACAGATAAGGTTTTAGTAACAGAATTTTTTCTGTCTTTGCTTTAAATTTAAGAAAGAACAAGAAATTTCAGCATTGGGAAATGTACGGACAGACTATAACAGAGTCCGATTTTGCTTTTCTTGAATCGGTTCGAAAGCACTTACTTGGAGATTCCGCTACGATTTCAATGGCTTCTTCTATTACTCCTCCTCCTCCCGCTGCTGCTGTTCCTTGTAGTGGTCCTGTTTATTGCCGGAGCACCAGCTTTAGTAGCTTGTACCCCTGTTTATCGGAAAATTGGGGCGATTTGCCGCTTAAAGTTGACGATTCCGAAGATATGCTTCTTTATGGTGTTCTTCGTGACGCTGTTACTGTTGGTTGGCTCCCAAATGAGCCGCAGATGAATTTTCCGTCTGTCAAATTAGAGCCTAAGGAGAATTTTCCGGCTTTGCCTGAAATTGTGCCCGCGCCGGCAAATTTACTGAAGCAGGAGACGATTGAGTCTCAGGCCGTGGCTCCTCCGGTTGGTTCTGTGGCTACTACTGCGACGCCGGCAGCGGTGCCGACGAAAGGGAAACATTACAGAGGAGTGAGACAGCGGCCTTGGGGAAAATACGCAGCGGAAATTCGCGACCCAGCTAAAAATGGAGCTCGGGTTTGGTTGGGAACATTTGAGACAGCGGAGGATGCGGCTTTGGCTTATGACCGCGCCGCCTATAGAATGCGGGGGTCGAGGGCGTTGTTGAATTTTCCGTTGAGGGTGAACTCCGGTGAGCCTGACCCGGTGAGAGTAACTTCGAAGAGGTCATCGCCGGAACCGTCATCTTCTTCATCGTCGGGATCGGAAGGTGGATCGCCGAAGAGGAGAAAGAAGACATCTGTTGCTAAAACGGTATTGGCTCAAACCGGATTAGATATGGGAAATAAAGTTAGATGTCAAGTGGCAACAAGTACACATGGCGAGCATCTATTGGTTAGTTAAATATACTGACCTTGCACAGCTCAGCATTTTGGCAAAATAGAAAAAAAAAAAAAAGGGACAAGCAATAGATTGAATATGAAATTTTGAAGTTGTTTTGAGAGGAAAATACTGGCTTTGTGAATATAAAATTTGTTGTTTCATTATTACAATTTTTGTTTAATGAATGAAAAAAATTTCATTCTTTCTATTTTGAAATTTTTAGTAAATTTTATGTTTAATGCTCACTCTTTTAGCTTATTGCATTTCAAAGCCAACATTATTCATCCCATAACAAAAATAGGAATTGACATATTTGGGAAAGAAAAAATAAAAGGGGAGGACCAAAAATAGTGGAAAATAAGAGTCAGCATATGTACATAAGTTCGAGCTTTACATATGAAGCTCGAATTCGACTTGTTGAAAAATGTTGAATTTTGAGCTTGGCGAGTGTTGGGCTAAAAACGTTTATCATGCTTGATAAGAAGCTCAAATTAGTTCGTTTCAAACTCTTAGATTCAAAATTATGTTGTCTTATAATGTGAGATTAGAAAAAAAAAAAAAATTGAGGCATTTTGCAAGTCTATGTATGAACTTATTTAGTAAAACTATGAGAATCTCCTTAATTATACAATTGGTGACCATGTACGTGAATAATTTCGTGAATATGATGCAATGATATAATTTGAGTCCACTCATATATTACAATCTCATATGAGATAGGAGTAAGATGCTTCATAAAGCTAAACAATCTTTACATGCCAAGCGACATCGAGTCTTTTGGCATTGATATCATCACCATTTGTCCGTTACAATCCAAAACTTGGCGAAACCCTTAAACATTATCAGGGATCAATTAACATGGATAGTTTTTCATATCCTGTGTGCAAAGAATATATAAAACCTTGACTTGCACCACGGTTTTTTTTTTTTTTTTTTTGGATTCAACAGTAATGTTTGAAAGCATTTATTGATAAGAATTGCAATTTGCAACAATGGATATAAAAAATGTCTGGCAACAGTAATTTTTGGCAACTATTTTCCATTTTGCAGATCTATTGTATTGTATTAAGTGATTCCTTTAATCCAAGCAATTCAGTTCATATATATATATTGTTTTAGAAATAATTCAATTCATATTTATGTAATAACTTTTTTACTAACCGAAAATTTACTAAATTAGCCCCCTACAATCATTGAATTAGTTATTTTATTCAGTTATAAATATTTGATAAATTTTTTAAGACAATTATTAGATGGTAGGCATGGAGGAATGGGCATCCTGCGGAAACCGGGAACCGGATCGCACACGTGTTCTGTTCAACAGTCAAACGGAAAGCAAACAGCAACAGGTACGCACACGTGCATAAGAGCAAAGCAAGTATGCAAGGTTTTCTAAGCCAAAATCCCATTTTGACTTTGAAATGTTCGACCCCGTACGCTGACCGTTTTGGTTCCAGATTTCAAGCTTCAACATTTCTGAAGCTCTTTAATAATTTTCAGACACTATTATCTTCTTCATTTGAGGTCCATACCTCTGCTGAATTAAATCACAGCTTTCATATTAACATTTAAAAATTTGCCCTTTCATATACACCAATAATCTAAGCATATCAATTTTCAAAAAAAAAAAATAATAATAATAATAATAATAATCTAAGCATATCATTACTATTGAGCTCCAATCTTTTTCAATAGCTGACCAGCCGCCAATATCCAAGAGAAGTTGAAACTATATGATATAAAAATATTTGATCAAATGCTTCTAAAATTAATTGTATTAAGCAGTTCAACCCTTGTAGTATTTCAGACCTTCAAAGAGAATTTCTGTAAGTGTATCATATCATGGGCAAATTCATTGCAACAAAATGCCATCCTTAAAATTGGTCATTGTTGAAATTTTGTATCCAAATTTGCAGAATTTTAGCCATTGTCACTGAACTGACCTAAACATTGTGATTTAACTAAACAAGTGAAGGGCAATCTGAGTTGAGATATGTTAGTTACTTCTGAATTTCTAATAACATTTCAAGCAGTGCCAGAACAATCACAAGTTTTCTAATCTGCGTTGCCTAGAAACAGTTGGCGACCGTCTCCTGCAGTTTCAAATTAATGAGGGAAAGCAATAATGGAAAATTGTTGATATGTAGTCCAAATGAATAACGGACAAGGACAAAATTGACACCTTAAGCTAATAAACCAAACTTAAACACAAAAACAAATGAGTGAAAGATCACCAAGATATTGGATTAACACTCGCTGTGTGATCAAAGATACAAATCTAATCATCAATAATCTGTTTCTCATGTTAGAGGCTTTAGACCAATTCAGACAGCCTTGATCACTACAAAACTTAACGCACAACTTTAATTTCGTAGCATTTCTTATAGATTACAGATTTCTTCATGGACAAATATGCCAGATTAAGTTTGCATAAAGCTGTCAGTTAAAAAATGTTTAATAGTTCAGCATGTAATACAGCTTCCAGGAATCAAGATGATTAATAGTATATGCTAAACTTGCCTAAGCAACAAGGATCTAATCAGCCATAACAGAGCATTTTAGGCTAAAAAAAAGTAATCATTATACTAAACAATACAACAAGTGAGCAGATGTACCTCTTGTATCGGGAATATTTCTCCTCATGGAGCACTGATGCGTTAAAGTCAAGGAAATTATCATAACCCCCCACAAAATGGTCCTTTAAGGGCCATGGATGTTGATGCTGCAAGAAAAACCAGTAAATTATCGAATTAGAAGAAATTCCTTTTATATGAATTATTATGCATATAAGCACATTGAAAAAGCAGCAAGGGAAGAAGTGGAATTTTCCCCATTGTCCATTTATTAAGTTACTTGAGGTTCAATAAAAACAAAATTGGATCCATTTGGCACTTTAAAAAGGATGAGTTCAGCAATAACACTAACAACTTTCATTCATTTGTCATTTACCCCATGAATGCCACATAAAAGCAAAAATAGGATACAGATGAGAAAAGGTAAAAGCAAATAGTTTCATTCGAAGAAGCATCCATCAAAAACATATCAGAATAATATCCATTTCAGGATGTTCATGTGACTAATATTTTTCTTAAAAGATTTAAAATTATAGCCAAGAAATGGCTTCTACACACTAAGTGAATGTAAAAATGGATCACTCCACAAATTTGAACAAACAGACAGCACTTTTAAAAACAAGTGAAAGTGAACAAGGAATAAAGTCAACTAACCTCTGCTGCATCAATCATAGCTTGCACTTCATTCTGATGATTCTTGTGCAATGAATGCATCCTACAAGTCCAGTCAATCTTTTCTTGAATCAAGGAAAGCAAATTTTCTGAATTGGCTTCCCTAAAAATTTTGAGAAATTGTTATGCTTCTCTCAACATAGCAAGCCAATGCTATGAAAAGAAAAGTAGTTTATTTGGCAAAAAACAGCTCAGGCTAACTTCCTGGAAGTGTCTATCCACAAAATTATTGAGTTACTTTTGAAATTCAGTTGCTGAATCTTGTCCAAAAACAGTCTGAATGGGAGCACAAGAAACTGCATTTTAAGTGTTTTTATTGCTAGGATGCGCAAAGCAGTGTCGTTAACCTATTAATAAGGTAGATACAGTCAAACAGATAATACTGGATGAAGGCCAAGGACCACCTCAAGGTCCAAGAAGATGGAAGGCCCACTAAAATCTAATCCAGAAATCACCTCTAATAGAAAGCAAGAGAAGTATATGAAATCTATGATGGTATGTAGATCCATCATCCATGCACAGCAACGGACAATGCAAGAGGGTTGAAAGGATAAACAGATGGCAGCACAAACTGGAGAAATGAAAAAAAAAAAAAAAAAAAAAAAAGAAAACATTGCAAAACATAGGAGTATATTTCCAAAAGAATATTGGAAGCATAGAAGGATCAAAGAGCATATCTATCCACTTCTAAACGTAATGGATTTAGCACCAATCAGCATATCACATGCAATATTCACTTGAATTTTGCTCAAAGTGGTTTATAGTTTCATTATCAAAGAAAATATCACATGTTACTTGAAGTTGATCATGGCATTGGAATGGTGAGGTCCAAAGTAAATTCAGCCCAAACAGACTGAGCATGGCAAAGTTAAACTTTATGTTGTCTTTTAGTTAATCTTAGCTGGGCTTAAACTTCCAATTAAGGACACTTATTTTATTACATCACTTATTTAAGACTTGCATATTCTACCTAATTAGTCTAGGATTTATTTTCTGACTAGATTGTAATTCTTATTTAGTTTATGTTCTGTATTCCATTAATGCCCATTAAATCAAAAATTAGTTTAAATATTACTAAGCAAATTTCTCTTCAAATAATGTATTTGCTTTGTTTATCTTAAGATTCTAGACTGAATCTGGTTTTCTTAAAAACTTGGATTAGATCTGTTTATTTTTGAAAGGTTTCATTCCCTGTAAATCTTTTCATGCTAGCACATCTTTAGGCACTATCAAAGCAACAATATCCGTTGTTACTAACCAACCAGCTAAGGACTTGTACAAGCAAAAATATACTCAACAATTAAAGAAAAAACAACCCACTCTAAAAGTTCATGCTTAGCCATGCTGCAACAATCATACTTAGACATGCAGTAACAATGAATGAGCTGAGACTGTGACTATAATTTTAATACAGAATTTCCCAAAATATCTAAAACAAAGCTCACCATTGTTTCAGGGTGTCCATCATACTCTCTAGCTCTCCATTTATCAGATCTCTCCCTATTGCAAATTGCACCTACAAAGAGAATTATTTAAGAGAACTAAGCATTTAATTCAAGCGTTTAATCAAACCAATAAATGGACATTTTGATCTTTCAAGCATTTTTGGATTAACCTCTAAACATCTTTGCAACTGGTTCAACTTTCCTTTGACTAAGCCCTGCATAAAAAGTATATTAGATGATTTCCGAGCACTAATATTTAAAAAAACAGATTCATGGTCTATAAAATATAATATAGGATGTACCGTGTATATGCACTCATTGATAAGGAAGTCTTCAAGTTCACGCACATTATTAATCTCCAGCTGCTTCATAAGAGCGTCATAGGTGATAACCTAAAAGAGAGTCAAATTAAAAACAAAATTACAGCTATGAGAGCAAAGTATAAAAATCTCATGAACGAAAACAGCAATTTCAAGCTACAAATAAGCGCTGTCGACATTAAAATTAAAATTTGAAAAACTATTGGACTCACTACCTTGTTTGATTTAGCAAGATTAAGTACAGTAAGTTGTTTCAGCTTCGCGACTTGACTAGGTACCAGAGGAGGAAGAGTACTCGCACTACCTTAAAGGTTAAAGCAAAATCCATTAAAACATGCTCAAAGATTAACAATAAACAACTAATATAACACTACTAAAAATTCCTCACTTGTATAATCGAGCCAGATTCCATAAGCAAACAATCGAAGCAAATGTAGAAACCTAGAATTCTCAGTTCCTTCAAGCTACATTAAAATTAAAAACAAAACAAAAAATTACAAGCAAAAAAAAATATAACTAAATTTGGTTTGGAGATACTATTTCTGGGAAAACAAGAGAAACCTAAACCTGTTTGATATTAGGAACAGAAAGAATTTCAAAGAAAGAGAAAAGAGATGGATGAGAGGTGGCTTCGATAACGAGAGAAGTGAGATATGAGGCAGTGAGTGTGGAAGATCGTTGAACAAACTCTTCTATCAATTGGGATTGTAGTTGCTCAGCCTCCATTGTTCTGGACTCAGATTTTCACAGATAAAAAGACGAACCAGAGACCGAAATAAGGGATTATTTCGAGAACCAAATAGGGGTTTCTGAAATTGGAAATTTATAGAGGAAGATTAGGGGTTCCTGAAATAAGGATTTTAGGACGTGGCTAAATATATATATATATGTATGGGTTGTTCCATTTTCCAATTACTCGGCAAACGAGCATCTGTCGATTATTTTTTCTTTTTTTTTTTTTTTTTTTTTTTTAAAGGTCGTTTAAATAGTCGGAAGAAATCATAAACAGAAATGGCCACTGTTTCGGTTTATAACTAAACCAAACAGGAACCGAACCTAAGAAAATCCAATCATAAAATTGAATATTCAGTTCAAAAACTGTTATAACCTGGTTTAGTTGATCATCTTACTTTTATGAAATCGCTAAAGCACGATTTGTATAAACAGTCTAAAATGAATAATAGATAAAATTTCTACTGAACTTTAGAATTTATTTGGTTTTTTCTTCGAATTTAAATTTGAAATTAAAAATATAATTCTACTATGTCCTCCGTTCTATTTATATAGAAAATATTTATTTTGCACTCATATTAGAGAAATTCTTTTATCTCATTCTAATCATACAATTAAAAAATAAAATACTCACAAAAAGTAGTGATCTCACTATTTAATCATTACATCTCACAATAAAAAATTAAACACACTCAGTTAAAAAATAAAATACTCACATAAAATAGTGTTACTATACATTAAAAATTACTATCCCGAATACTGAATTTTTAAAAATTTACCGAATTTATTTTTACCGAACAATAAATTACCATTCAGTAATCAACAGTATAACAAATAGATATTAAAATGTATAAAATAAACCAATTTTTTAAAAAAAAAAAATTAAAACTAAAAGGGTTCACAGATGATAAGCATAGGAATGCGGTGCATTCAAGAGGATCCTTCAGAAAGGCCTACAATGAAGATGGTTCTGCAAATGTTAGAAGGATATTTTGAAGTACCCTCACCCCCTTCACACTTTCTCAGCTCTAGCTTTGGAAATTTCATTCAGCTAGTTTCATGGAAACTCAGGAATATTGCAGAAAGTTAAAAAGCAATCATGTTACAACTATGTTGCTATTGGATTGAAATAAAGGAATAATATATAGTATAGTAGAGCATATGAATAAATTTGGTATAGCATACAAAAATCAAAACAATGTGGATGCATTGAGCTTATTGATCTTGTGCGTCACAAAAATTCAGAGGGAATGGAAGAGGCAGGGCTAAAGGGAAGAGTTTTGTTTATTCAATGAACAATTTAATTATAACTATTTATAGAAGCTTGTTCTTATTAACATGCTGATATCACATGGCCTTTGTTTCTGTAGTCCATTACTTGAACACATGCAGTAGTAAACTGAACCTATGGATAGATAAGAAATATTGTTTTCTTACTTGCTTGGAGTAGTGGTAGTGTTGTTTTTTTGTTTGAAATTGGTGATGGAACTTGATGTGCTTTCTCTAATAATAATTGTTCTTTTTATAATTTTATTATATCAATTCTATGGAATGGAACCACAAAGTCGATTGATGTTCCACTCGTCCAACCCTCTATATTAAGTTAAGGCCTTCGATGGTTGTTTGTCAGACGGCAGAGTTGCTTACCGTCCGCCGATCTTCCACTATGTTTGGTTAGGTTTTGTGAATGTCAACTAGGGTTCTCCTCAAGCAAGAATTCGAGTTTGAAATATTTTTACAACATGATACTTGAATTTTTAAAATTTTTAAATGTCTTTTTATATGACTATATTTTAACACGTAGATTAAAAAAGGATTAAATTACCATGTCGGTGTCCAAGTCTTGCTTGGTAAGCCGGAGATTGTGGATTTTGGCGAAAGGGATCTGAAAGAAAGTGTCAAAGGTTAAGAACTTCCTTTTGAAAAGTGAACTTTAGACTCCAAATTGAGATGATATTTTGAAAACAGGGAGTAGAGTAAACTAGGGATATTGTCATAACATTTCAAAAATAGAAGTAAGCAGATTACTAATACCGATTACCGCCGAACCTCTAAAAAAAATATCAAATTGCGGAATCGGGGCAAAACTAAATAAAAAAAAAAGTAAAAAACACATACATATTAATTAATAAGAATTTAGCAATGATCATTGATTCATAACATTAATTGACTATTAATAGAAAGCAAATGAAAGGATTAATCAGAAAGCATTCATATCTATCTACTAGTAATTATGGTAGCAGCAGAAAACGATCAGACAAAATTAGAAGTTTCAAATAATAAAATAAGTAAAGAGATCAAAATCAAAATGGAAAAAATTAATTTACATGAGACATCTCAGATGAGCTTTTCTTTTAATATTTTGCTTGAAAATATGGCGGTATAAAAACTTGTAAAAGAGACAGAGAGTGCGTGCGGTGTGCGCCCGGTCGTGCTGGGTGAGGAAGAGAAGAGAAGAATGAAATTAGATTTAGGATAGTTCTGATCTATTACTGCTACTATTACAGTTACTGACGGTAATTTATCGATTACCAATTAATAAATCATGAATGGTCTCAATTCATTAATTAACATTCATGGAATTTTGTGTAACCTTATCCACTACACATTAGATTTACAAGTTGAATACTTTCAAAATATTCTGAAAAAATCACTCAATATTTCTTCATGACAACAAACCAGATGCAATTGTATACTAACTACTACAATTGTTGAAAAATTGAATTTTCATTTATAACTATATGTGAAATAATAAAGTATGATTACGTAGTGTTTACATTGTGTAGTCATTTTATCTAAAATTTAAAATACTATATATAGTAATAAAATATACTTAAAATTTTAGACAAGAAGAACATTTTATGTAAATAAATACGATACCAAACCTGACAACTAAATAATTTGAAACATTAATATTTTACAAAACCTGACAACTAAAAATTTGTTTTTCACAATTTAAACCCATACAAAACCTTTTAAAAGAAAGCAACCAAAGCGTTTTATCGAAAATCGAATAACCATTTCTTCTGCCTCTGCGTAGGATTCTCTTCAATTCCAAAGGAAAAAATATGGCCACTGTAGACGAAAGTCCTGCTGCTAAGCGCTGGCTTCCTCTTGAAGCGAATCCAGATGTTATGAACCAGGTAACGTTTATTTTTCTTTAAATTTATATTTCTTCTTCATTGTTATAATCGAAATTAGATCAGCTGATTGTAATAAGTTCATTCATTTTGCTCTCACGGATAAGTGGGGGAAAAGTGTTATTATTACTTTTCGTTTTCAGATTGTTTTGGAGGATGTCCTTTTGGTTTTTTGATCTTTGATATTGTTATTTTGCAGTTTCTCTGGGGATTAGGTCTTCCTGAGAGTGAAGCAGAGTGCTGCGATGTTTATGGTTTCGACGAGGAACTCTTGGAAATGGTTCCTAAACCAGTACTTGCTGTTCTTTTTCTCTATCCCTTGACCCCAGAGGTTTGTTTTATTGAAAATTGTTTCTTTCTTATTTCTTATGCATTCTTTAAGACTTCCTTTTACTATCTCTTCAGTTTGTTTCTAATTGATTGTTATATTTCATTTGCTAAGACCCTGGATTGCACCCAAGGATGGGCACTTGAATTTTGCTAGAACAACTATACTCTTCTTAATCATGAAAAATATACTGGGAATCTAAATTTTATTGTTCTATTGAGATGGGTCATCTAATGCTTGTAATAAAGGTTTGAAAAAATAGTTATACAAATTGTATTTGTCTCTTGATTTTGTGAAGTTTTGATTTCTTTTCAGAGTGAAGCAGAGAGATTGCGACAAGCGGCTGAGAAAAAGGTGAGTATCATGAGCATTGATCATATATTGAATGTGAAATCTTGGGCTCCAGATGTTTGTCATGTTTGTCTGTGAAGTGGTGGTGTGCATCCAGATCCAGAATGCCACAGATATTGTGGATCCTATAAGAGAATTAATCACCTGTCTTTTTTTTTTTAAAAAAAAAAAAGAAGAGAAATAATCAGCCAGATTTTCATATTTGCAGTTGATGGTGCCTTAATAGCTCAGGAATTTTTAGTTAGAGCACTAATTCATATAGCTTCTGCAAAGTGCAATAATTCATATGAAATTTCAGTTGTATGATAGAATGAAAATAAAAATTCATGAGTTTCACCAGTTTTGATGGATATTGCTGATATATGCTGGGACTGCTTGCTTTTTTATTAGAGATTTTTGTTGATTGAATTTGCATAGTAGACGAGACATGTCTTCTAGTGTGGATATTTGATTCTTGGACCTAGGAAAACAGTGGCTTTGGCGTTGATTGCAGTGTCTTGTTCAATTTAAATCATCTAAATTCTGGTTGATGATTATCATACGATCATATGAGGCTAATAGTTTGATACAATGTTACTCCCTCCATTCGATTTTCATTTAGCAATTGAGGAAAACTTAAATCTCAAGGAGAATGAGTTTTTGCCACAAAAATTTATTAGAAGGAAATGTTTGTGATTGAAGTCCCTCACATTTTAGGTTTAACTTGACCTTCCACGTTTAAACTTACATTTTAACTTCCCTAAAAAGGAAATTTCTTTATGTAAATCGAACACCTAATATAAAAATTTTCTCTAAGTAAATCAAACGGAGGGAGTAATTTCTAAGCTGCTACTTGTTAGATTTGGAGGTTCTTTGTCATGACATCCAGAAATGAGGAGTCCTAGATTATTTATCTGAAAATACTTTAGAAGGCTTCTGTTTTTTAGAATGAACTATTATTTTTGCAACTGTGTTTCTTGATAGTAATGGCTTTAAAATCTAGTCCATACTGCGTGTTCTTTCAGTTTTTACTTTATAATTGGGTGTATTGGTGTGTGTATATATGTTACTGGTGTCTCATTCAATCATTTCTCCTCTTTTTATTTTTTGTGCTTACTCTTGATGTTTGACCCTGTAAGGTTGTCATTTCAACTTTAGCCATTTTTTAAAATAAGGTGAGAATTTTATGCCTCTATTTTATTTATTTGTTCGTTTTGGCCACAGGAATTCAGCAATAAAGTGTATTTCATGAAACAAACTGTGGGTAATGCTTGCGGAACAATCGGTCTTCTTCATGCTGTTGGCAACATCACTTCAGAGATTAAGCTTCGTAAGTCAGTTTATTTTTATTTTATTCATGAGTGGTTCTTATATATGATTGGTTTACACTCTCCCCACCTGAGCACAAAAGTATGAAAGAGAAAAGAAAGGTTAGAGTTGATTTTGCAATAGGATTGATGTCTATGTTCTCGAGTTTAGTTGCTTATGATTGTAATATGGTTGGTTGATATATAGTGGGCTGTGGTGAGATGTAGGAATTATTTTGTTTTGCATATTAATGTTATTATATCAATATATGCATTGTCATTTCTCAGACTGGTGCCTAGAGCAGCTCATGAATAAGGGAACTGACTGAACTCTAGTGATAATAATTATAACTGTGTGTTTGCCTGCTGATTTATGTGATCTTGATGAAACTTATACATTGTCTTGCATGAAGATCTTGGAGCATTCTATTGCCCTGTCCTGAGATTTGCTAGTCAGAACCATCTGTTGTTGCTGTTAATTACACCTTTAGCAGTGTAAATCTACCTTTTGGAATAGCAAGCAAAGTTTCTATGGCACATGTAGACATGTACATCTTGTAAATTTTAAGAGATATGAACTGAGTTGCCTTTTCTATTGCTACTTAACCAATTTCAATACACTGATTGTATTAACTCTTCATTATTTTCGGCATTTTAACTTTTTATTTTCAGGTGAGGGTTCATTCTTGGATAGGTTTTTCAAATCAACTGCACAGATGGATCCTCTGGAGGTTATTCTCTTTCTTTTGGTCTCAGTCCTGTTCTTCCTTTTGTTTCAAAACCATATATTTTCTCAGAGTTGACGTTGATGTCAACTTTATACAGTTGCCTTATTTTTTTCTTCTTATTATTTTAATTTTCATATCATTTATTATGTGTAGCGTGCTGCATTTCTTGAGAATGATAGAGAAATGGAAGATGCTCATTCTGTAGCAGCTACAGCTGGTGATACAGAGGTAGTTACACTGATAGTCAGTTTCTATTATAAGGGTACTGTTACAATATCCCGGGACAGAGTATGGATATGCTGATGTCGAACACTTGTGTTATCTGAAAACAGAAGCATGAGATTAATCCTTTCTTTCAATAATTATAATTATTATCCCATTGATGTCTCCATTTTACAGGTGTCTATAATGACATTCAGGGTTGAAGAAAAAGATTTATGATTGAGTTGGAGTATATTCCCATGGCAAAAAAATTTAGTAATAAAACATAATATTTTACGGCAGTGGAGGTTTATTTTAAATTAGTGTTGTATTGTTTGCTTATAGGCAAAAAGATATAGTTATCAGCATGTAGAGAAAATAAGGGACCTTAACTAACTTATTGGATGAGTTTGCTAAGTGTAAGGAGGTTTTGTGACTTTTGTACGTTTAGAGGTGAGAACGCTTGAGTAATTTGATTCAAATTTAGGAATGAAGTTGTGGGTTTTGATCCATTCATGAAGTTGCAGCGGGGTGTCTGCTTCACCAATTTGTGTATAAGGATTATGAACTTGTGTAAACAATCTTTTTCATTCTTGATGTTAATCAAATAAATAAAATTATTGAGAAATACTAATTTTTATTTTTATTTTCTTCATCCGAGATTCTTGCTCATTTTTTCTTCACCAATTTGTGTATGTGCAGGCTACTGACAATGTCAACACTCATTTTATCTGCTTCACATGTGCGGAAGGTAGATATTTTCTGAAATTTGATTTACACACTGCAACTCTAACCATGAAAATTCTTATGAGATAAGAGGCAACAATATGCTATTCTTAACCAGAGATGTTTTTAAATATAATTACTGGAGCTGTGTCTGTAGTTACTGATCTGTGGCTACATTTATGTGCAGGGGAACTTTTTGAGCTTGACGGAAGGAAGTCAGGACCGATATCACATGGCCCATCCTCACCAGGGAGCTTATTGCAGGTGCGTGTTTATAACCTTAAGCAACATTGGAATTGGATGCACTATTAATCTGTAAAACCTTACCTTTTCTATATTGTTCTGTTTCTTGACAGGATTCGATCAAAGTAATAAAGGAAATGATTCAGAAAAATCCAGACTCTCTCAACTTTAATGTAATTGCAATTTCAAAGAAAGCCTAGGGTGCTTTTTAAGGTTTGATACATCCTAACTGTTTTGAGATGGTTTCGATTTTAGTTCATCAATCCGTACACCGTTGTTGACTTGACGAAACCTTTTTTCATCATTAGTTGTAGACTTGCAAGGCATAATTATCTTTCCCACTACTTTGTGAGCTAAATCTTCTAGCATTTAGCCAAAGGTTTAACTGCGTGGTTTTAGTTGCGGTAAATATACTCCACTGTGAATCTTATGCCTAGAGCAATGATCTGAGTAAGAAGAAATCATATCAATATTTAATTTAAGCTTCACCTTCTCTCTGAAACTTTGCTTTTGCGTGAATAAATTTATTTCATTTTCTGTATGATTAATATATTTGAAGAGGTTGCAATTCACAATCTTATCCCTGTTATCCTTATCAACTAGATTCACTGTTAAATATTTTCTTAAATGCTTGATTCTTATGGCGAAGTTAATATTTTTTCCCCAAAATTTTGAAAAGAAAAGGAAGCTAAGTTTCCTTTATGATCATTCTGCCTTGTTTTACTCCGCTGCATAACACGCTCATTTGCAGGTTATATGCGAAAGAAAAATGGGAAAATGAACCAAAATTTTTTCAGAAAGAAAAAAGCACCAAATTTATTCGTATGCTTGTAATAATTTATTACATTTCTACTAACGACATTTAACCTTAATTAACAAACAAGTAGTAACATGGACTTTCCTGCAATTGGGGACGAAAATGAAAATAAGTCTTTTGAATTGACATTTTATGATAAAAATTCTTGTCCATGGACTTTTCGGTATTCTTACTGGAAAAGTATACAAACTTTTGATTTTACAAAATTAAAATGAACAATTCGAAGCCTAAAGATTGTCTTTTTCTATAGGTGTGAGCAACAGAGAGAGTATTAATAATCCAGGAAAATTGTTTTATTGTCCAAACAATTCATACATTTAATGGAAGTTTTGGTCTCTTTTTTTTTTTTTTTAAATGAAGATCAATAATTCGAGCTCAAAATGCATTCTGCAAGCATAAAATTCATCATTTACTAAGACAAACAATCTAGAATTAGAAGTACTTGATTACAATATAAAAGATGAAATGTAATACAGTAATGTGCATAACATGCAGAACAGCAGATCGGGTATTGGTTGTTAGGCTAGAAATTGTTCATTAACACGGTTTTATTACCGAGTACTACAGTTTCTGCTTTTTCTGCAACCTAGTTTTTGTGCTGTTTACTCGCCTTTATATATTGGTTTCCGCTTTTCATCAAAAGCTGCTAAGCCTTCCAAGCGATCTTTTGTGTTTAAGATCTGTTCATAGCACTCTTCTTCTAATTCTAAAGCTGATGCCAAATCCACCTCCAGCCCTTCATTGATGGCTCTTTTTGCCATCCTTATTGCTATTGGACCCTGCCAAGAATACGCACAAGTTTCAATTTGAAAGAGAAGAAATTAGGCACAAAATGCTGCTTGTTCCATGCCATCAAACTGATCCAGAAAAAAACAGCATCACCAATGATCAATCTTATTCCATAAATAATTGATTGAAGTTCCTAGTGTTGCTAAGCACAATAAGTTCTCTGTTTTGGTGAGGGTATGTGAAGAGGGCTGTGAAAGCAATGTACTTTTACAATATGGAATGAGCACAATCTCAAAACTTCCGATTAATCCCTCTGCTTTCAGTAGATTATATTCATTTTTTATTTTATGTTTTTAAGAATTCAGGGCAACAAGTCCAACCATAATGCAAAATATCTCAATGGTGCCTACAGATCTCAATGCGTGTTAATGACTGCACCATGCTTTTACTCTACAAAAATATCATCCAAATAAATTCAAAAGAAAGGTAAATCTACACCTTCTGCTTTATTTCACGAGCGACTTCCAAAGCCTTCACACGAGCTTCACCAGCAGGCACTGTGTAATTAGCAAGCCCTGCAGCATTGCGAACATTCAGATTGCAAGATATGTGTTTATAAATATATAGACACAACTGCATACTAAACTGCACACCCAGTTATACATACCAATTGAGCTTGCCTCTCTGCCACTAATCTTCTTACCAGTAAATATGAGTTCCTTTGCCACTGACTTCCCAACCAATCTAGGTAGTCTTTGTGTCCCACCTGCCCTGTTCAGAACCAGGACTCCATGAAAGGCCAGGTCATCTTAGACAGAAGAAGTAAAGAACATAGTTTTCATCCACAAAAAGGTCTGGTAAATGGTAAAATGATAAATTCTAAATATGATATGTGATAAGTATCTATCTGCCATTTGTAAGCAGAAGAACATCAGAAAATTCCAAAAATGACATAGGAGAAACTAAGGTTTATAATATATAAACAAGATTTAGTACGAACCCAGGAATGATAGCAAGTCCAGTTTCTGGCAAGCCCAATACTGCATCTTCTCCTAATAATTCCATTTAAGACATCAATTAATGAAATAGTATCTCAAGAAGCAATTTTAAGTTTTTAACTTGTGCAACACAGTCTACAGTAAAAGCAATCTGGAACTACCACAAATTCGAAGATCACATGACAAAGCCATTTCAAGTCCACCACCCAAAGCTGCTCCTTCAATAACAGCAATTGTAGGAATACGAAGTTCCTATATTGCATATAAAAAAAAAAAAAGATACTAAGATAAAATGCAAGATATAACTCAAATTTTATAAAAATATGATATCATCAAGTGCATCCATAACAACAGAAATGCAATTATATTGATGGATACAAACAGTCGCAGCTTTAGATATCCATCCCTACCTCAAGTATTTGGGTCAGCTAACTTAATGCAATTGTGCACATGAAGTATTGATATATATGTATATGCGTACTCTATTAACTAGTCTATATCCTTTTGGGAAACCAAATACAAGAAATCTAATAACGTATTGGGTGGAAAGCAGGAACCACCTCTATAAATGAGAATGAGGCTCGAAGTCTGTTGACAAAAGCTTGCACTTCAGATAGTGTCATTGTCTTGCGCTCCTGCCAACCCAATCAAAGTATAGCTGTCAAATATATGCATTAGCAACTATAGACAAGTGCAGTCCCAAAGCGCAAATCATAAATGCTATCGTTATTTACAAGGTAGAAGAAACTGCAAAAAGCCTTGACATAAAGTAGAATAAATTTCTTAAAATTGACAAAGCACCCGAACAAAAAGATTTCCCTCGAGCCAACTTCAAGAGTCTACACTTTCAATAGGCAACAACACAAAAGCTAGTATTGGGGGCTAAACCTTTAATTATCTCGATCAAAATTTCAACCTTTAACATCAAAACTTGCGGTGAGCATTCAGTTCGGCCAAAACGGCCAAATTGGGGAATTCGGCTAATTCGGGTCAGTCTAAAAATTTGGAAAAAAAGTTTCAGCCCAAAAAAATTGATAAATTCGGCTAAAAAATATGTTCAGCCGAATTGGCTGAGTTATGCATACAATACATTATGGTCTCCATTTTGATAAGTCTATATAAACTTCTTTTTTGTCATTTACCATTTTTTTACATCATTAATTTCGACCGAATTGGTCAAAATCTTGGTGAATTCGGTTAATTCGAAATAATGTTACTAATTCTGTTAATCGGCCAATTCGGAATAAAATACAATTTCGGGCAAGGAAAAAAAAACTAAAATTGTAATTCGGCCAAGAATTTTCTCAAAATTTAATGCTCACTCCTAATCAAAGGGGCAGGAATAAAATCAAATTTCTTAGAGAAATAATAATTGGTGCAATCTCTGCATACAAAATCTCATACTATGAATCAAACAAGACATGAGACCGGTGCAATTGGGGAACCCAAAAAAATCAATGTGTCAATCAAAAAGCAAAGCACATAAATACCTTCAAATCCGCTCCTGCGCAGAACACTTTGGGAACACTACTGGAAATCATAACAACAGTAGCAGAGTCATCTTTATTGATTCTTTCAAAAGTATGCTCTAACCCTCTAAGCATTTCCTTCCCAATTGCATTTTTTGCTCCCGGCCTATCCAAACTCACCTCAACAATTCCTGTTAATCAAAATCAAATGAGTTTCAATGCTTAAACATATCAATAACATAAATGGCTATAAAATAGAACTCACCGGAATCAGAATCAGAAAATCTTTCTAGTCTCACTGATTCAGATGACACAGAGTCCAAAATAAGCGTTCTACTGCTCTGGAATTGGTGCAAACTCCCATCAAAGTTAGGAATCGAACTTTCTGAAGGAACTATCAGTTTGCCCAAATCGAACAAGTGAGAACAATTTTGGCTTTTGAATTTCTTTACGGAGTGATAACCCAGAGATCTTGCAAGAGCCGTGAAAGCTCCCATCTCGTTTTGCGATAGTGAATTTTATTTTGGAGAAAATTTATAGCTATTCAGGTACGAGTAGATTGAAATTATGATCAAATAGTAGAGACGACACTCAACCTTGCTTGCATAGCCATTTGGGTCGATATGATGACAACTATGCCCACTTCACAGGATGCCCGCCCGAACTATTTTGCTCTTATAATAGGGTCATCTATTCCGAGTTCCACTCATAAGTCATAAATTCGAACTCTCAATAATTTGAAAAATACTTTTGAATTGGTTTGAAATATTTGATTGGAATTTCGCAATTTCAAATTTCGGAATATGAAATAAAATGTTACAATAAAATTTTAAATTTCAATCTATATACCAAAATTTTATTTTTATATTTCAAATTTTATAGTACAACCTTTTATATATATATATATATATATATATATATATATATATATATATATGTCAAAGCTACTACGATATAGAAGTTCAGATAATTATTTGATATGAAAAACGGAATATTCATATGTTTTTACATAAAGAAGTTTGCAATTTAATTTTAAAATATTTTAAGTCTATTTAAATTTAAATAATATTATTTCGTTAGTTTGTTTAGTGATTTTAAACTTTTATTTTTATGATTTATTTTAATTTTATTCTATTTTAATTTTAATGGATAGGGAAAATATATATAAATTAAAGAATATTTAAATTTATGTTTTTTAATATCTTATAAAATGACATGATATATTTTATAAAGAACGCAAAAATTTAGAATGGCATGAAATGAAAATTTAAATACCGAAATATTTTTTAAAAAGAAATTGGAATAGGGACTGAATTATTCCCCTAGCTCTCTAAGTTATTTATATATTTTTTAAAAATTACTATATAACTTTTTTAATAAAAGAATTTAACATTTTTTTTAAAATAAAGGATTTACTATTTAAAAAGACTTGATTAAAAATTGAAAAATCTTAGACTTTGTCATACCCGAAAATTGAAAATTCCATATCGAACTATTATGATGCTAAATTTCAAAGGTGAGAAACATACATTTTTTTTTTTAAGTTAATTTAGAAGTCTAAAGCCGGATTTATGACCCAAATATCAAGCTTACTATTTTAGCAGGAATCAAGAAGTAAACTTTCACTTGGTCTTTGATTTTCTTCATTATGAACATAAAAATGTAATTTGAATTAGAAATCTTTGTAGAGTTAAAGATACATAAGTTAAACAAAGAATGGGACCAGAATTATTACTCCATTGAAACTAAATAGGATATTTCTGGAAAACTCTTCTATAGCCTATGAATCCATCTTTCTAGTCCAAGTTGCTTCAATGGAGGTCTAACACTTGGCTTTGTCTTCTGGGGACACTTCCATTTCCCAGTAAATTCAATGGCATTAGTGTTTTCTAAATTTGTTCTTTCTAACAAAACCTTTCTTCTAATGGCTTCATTTCTACATTCTGATGAAGTTGGTCCCTTATTTCTTGTAGAATCTGATAAATTCTTTTGTGGTCTATGCAAATAGTTTTCATCATTCCAAATCCGTCTGTTTTTCTTTGTCGTCACGAAACCGTTTTCAAGAACTTCTTTTCCTTCCTTCTCTTTGCCATTGTTTCCTTGACTTGATGTTCTCATCAAATCTATGGTAGCTTGATTAAGCTTCATATTACTTGCAGGTGATGTAAAAACTACTTTGGTTTGAGGAGCATTGTTCAATTTCTCTGCAATTCTCTGACTACTCTCACAGCCACAAACCAAGTTATCCTGAGTGGATAAGTGGCCATTAACTGGAAGTCTGATTCCCTAGCATTTGAAAACATGAAATTAAAAAAAAAAAAATTGACTAAAATATCTAATAACAAATAGACATTGCACATTAAAAAAAATCTAGATCATTCTCAAGCAAGATAAAGCTTAATCATATAATCAAAGAGAATGCGAGAGTTGTTGCAGAAATGATAATATTGATCAAGTGATTAGCACTATAATTTTGATCATATATTTTTTTGCAGTTAGTTAAGCAAATAAATACTAGTAGTAGTACCTCACTTAGAATATGGTTTTCTTGTTCGTTGTCTCTTGAAGAGCTGTTGAACTTCCCACATCCATTTGAGAGTACTTTCTCATTAATGGATACCTCATTGGTAGTTTTGGTTTGTCCAAATTTACACAAACTTGTTTCTTTCTCTTTGTTGTTGTTATGTTCATCAACATATCCATCTTCGAATTCATTTACTGTATCAGCAAACTCATCCATCTCTGGAGATTCATACACATAACTAGAGAACCAATTTTTGATATTTGGTGCCTCTGATAAAAGAAAAACATATAACAGAAATAATAAATAAATGCACATTTTTTGGCATTCTTGTTTAGATTACAAGCTAGAAAAACGGTTTCTGCAGGTGAAGAACATTTAAGAAATCTCAAAGTCCTACTAACCAGAAAGAATCAGAGATGGCTGTGGAGAATCTGTAATCTGCAATAAGAGTAGGTGAAAGAAATTAGTATAGGATGATATGCTCAATATAACATGGCTGCCAATCCATTAATGATTATGCAGAATATAGCAAGAACCCAAAATTGAACAATCAACAGCACCTCATTTAAAGGTTCGTTCACATCCTTGTCTTCAAATGTATTCTCAGACTCATCAAATTTGTCTTCTCTTTTCCTTTTATTTGCCTCAGAATCAAACACTTCTTTCTCATATTCTCTTTCTTTAGTTACTAATTCTTTACAATCATCGACTGTGCTGTCCAACACAGGAGATTCATACACGTAACTGGAATACCAATTCCCTATGAAAGGAGGTTCTGCAAGAACCAGAACAGAAACAGAAGCCATTAGAACCTTATGCAATACCTTTCTTTGGTTTCTGGAAAGTCGTGGAAGGTAATACATGAGACCGTGTTCGATTCATCAGAAATGAATGCCTAAACCTAAGATTTTTTTCCCACTTAAATCAAGAATGATGCTTACAAAGGATATATTTTAACATAAATTCAAGCAATTCAATTACTTGTGAACCAACAAAAGAAATCTTATTACAATAATTAGACCAAGCAGGGTTTTGTTTATACTCGTACATCCACAGAAAACTAACCAAAATGTTAAAAAGTAGAAATGCAGTTGAGAGAGCTGGTACTGACCAGAAGGGGGCGACAGCGAGCAAGTTGAATCCCTCATCTAAAAGAGAAAGAGCATGTCAATTAACAGCTATAAGAACCTTCTAGCACATTGCATTCTAATAACTGAGTAAATATCTCCAGTATAATCAAATTCCAGATCAAAATAATAGAATCAGGAATGACACAGCTGAATGATCAAACCACCAGTTTATCATAAAATTTGATTCAAATATGCAACTATTGATCGTTCAAGAGAGAAGAGGATAACAAAAAGGAGAGTCATCCAGAGAGTGAATCAATACCCTGCTCAAAGACTGATCTTCATACTTATCATCGCTGTCACCATTTGTTGTGGATTCACTCATATTCCCTTCTTTTTCTTTATTTTTCTCTTCATCGCCCTCATTTTCAATTTTTTCAAGCGCAGAACCTCCACAAGCATCATAAGTATCCAGTACGAAAGTTTCATACTTGTAACTTGGAAACCAATTTCTTATATCAGGTGGCTCTGCAATAATCCCAGAAATCCAGATTTTGGATGAGATTCTAACATACCTATTTCTAATTGCTAAAAGCAAGATTATGAAATGAAATAAACGGACACTTTTAGCTGAGAAATTGTGTAAATACCAGTAAGCTGAGAAAGCGAGTGACTTGAATGCGGAATCTACAAGAGGGAGGGAGGGCATGAGAAATTGAGTGAAGAAACTAATATAATATGTTTGGGCATTAAGATAATTGACTTCGAATATTTTCTCAGGAATCAAACAAAAAATGCAATGGGAAAATGGAAAGTTATAGAATGATAAATACTCACCTCCAAATCGGATGTGTTTTCCATCAGATCTTTCTCTAAAAGAGAGGAACGTTAAGATTCTGTGTCAAATAACAAGGGAGAAAAGGTTTCTCCCATTCCCAGTAAAAATCTGGCGGCAACATTCCGCGCACTACCAAAAATTAAATTTTGAAATAAAAATGAAAAAGTCTTATAATTAAGGGAAATATATGATTTCATCCCTCATAAAAATTTTGGTCAATTTTATTATTAACAATGTAATTACAGACAGTATTACACTATATTATTATTATGTTCACTTTAATAATATTTTTAAAGAATCGGACGAAATATTCTAAAAATAATTCTAAAAAAACTTAATAAAATGAAGAAATGGTATAATAATTCTAATAATTATGTCAAAACAAACTAAGTGATTAAATAATAATATATAATAATATGAGAGACGAAATAGTAAATTTCCCTAACGGAAATTTTTCATGTTATATATGAAGAATGCTAAAATTACCATTACCATATTCATAGAATTTTTTAATAGTGATATATACTGCGTTCGTGAAATTAGTTCATTAGTTCGGATTATACATAGGAAAAATAAAGATAGTTGGTCAAATATATATATTAGACCATTTTAATCTCATTATAAACACATCTTAAACCAAATACAAGTTAACAGACTCTTGATAGATTCACACTACTAACATTATCTTTCAATCTCATAACTCCATAACGATTTTATACCTTAAGATCAGTTTGTAACAAATAAATTCCAATCTAAAATTCATTTATAAATTTATTTCCAATGTTTGAAAGACAAACAAACTAGAATTTGAATTACGAACTACTTCACCCATTGAATTCATTTGTAAATTTCCCTTCAAAAAAATCATTCGTAAATGAATTTTATTAAGAATTTAAAATACAAATTAATAATAAAATCCTAACTTATTCATTTGAAAATGAGGGTAAATCACAAATGTGAAATGTTAAAAACTATAAACTTGCATGAAACACCCGACTGTACATCTTAAGGCTACCGATTGTATGCAAACTGTCAACCCTTTTAATATGAAATTAATCAACAAAATCCCAAACGTAATTAAGTAAAATTAAGCATACATGCGCAGAGCTGGTGTAGGCAGACTCCAATAGAGATCATTTTAAAATTCTTGGCTACTAATGCATTCCAACACCTACTGAAACTTTGTCTACGGAGTAAAGCTCTAAGACCAAAAGCCCTTGTAGCCTCAAGAGTCATGTTTCAACAAATAGAACCTCTGAACTGGAAAACCTAGCAAAGTCAGCTCCAGGAAAAATGCACTGCCAAAAAAAAAAAGTGGGTGCCGTCCTCAGGAAATCATGTCAAGATTTCTTGGAAATATTCTCATTTAAAATCTTGGTTCTTCCATTTCTTTGGAGCAGAAACGGTGGAAGAAAATTAGGAATGATGAATGCCAACCCCAAACAGAGCAAAACCAAGAATGCTACCCACCAAGCCTTGTAGGGGATGCCCAATAACAACTCATCGCAAACTGTCATAGAAATAACAATAATCAGAATATAGAAATTCAATCAATTCAGCTCCGTAACAACATTTCTGGAGAAGATAATTAAAGGAAATGTCACCATGAAATGTTTATTTGAATTCTTTTAAGATCTTAGAAACGAAGACAAATACAACATACTAAATAAAATTCCCTCAAAACTCAAACAGTAAAATCATACCCAAGTGAAATTCGGCTCAATTCAGACCCCCTAATATCTCTAACAAAGTGAGATATATTTTGTATTACAATGAGAAGAACCTGCTTCAATATACCAATTTATTATAAACAAAAGCAAATGCGACAGTAGTACATAGACTGGACAAGAAGAATATGCAAAACAGAAAAGGTTTGAAAATAAATAAATAATAATTAAGATGATTAAACAGTACGACCACCTCTTTCCACACATTTGTTGTCTGAAAGCATAAAGTATGAAGCAAGAATACAAAGATTTATGAAGGCTTAGCAACATTATGACATAAATTTGAGAAATAAAGTATCTCGCAATTAAGAGAAGGTAGGTTAAAGTGATGACAAACAGCTAAATCAATACTTTCAGAAGTTGACAATGTGACATATTGTTTGAATCCCTTACCTATGTTGAATATGATGTACTCCCTCTCTGGCACATTTGGTATAGCAACAACTCCCTCAGGCTCCACAGTCACCAATAAGTATAATTTATCCTAATCAGGGGAGAAAATCAAACTCATAACCAGCTTATGTAACATGATCAAACGCATAATGCATCCAAATATTTAGTAGCATATTGGAACCTGATTACTAGTGAGATTTTCTGTCTTAAAGATCAATTTCTCAGTGTTAAGCAATCTCCTATTCCGATTCATCCCCATGTCTGAATCCTCCTTCTTTAGTTGTATGGAGAAGCTAGCAGGAATCTGTGAATTAACAAATCTTTTCTAATTAAGCTTCACAATAAAAACAACACCAAAAGCAACCACAGGGTGATACAAAACTACATACATACAGAAGCTGGATATGATATCTTCACTTCATACCAAGTATATGATTTGAGCCCTTGCAACTGGTATAAGCGAGAACCCATTTGTAATGGAAGAGTTTCCTTCCACAGTTCCTTCCCAACAGTCAAAACTTTGTCCTCAACCCTGCAACACCAGGAATATAGAGTAAGCTTCCTAGTGAATAAACAAAACAAAAAGTTATTTTAGTTTGCAGACAAGAATTAAAATACTGACATGTCCTGGTAACCAGAAGTGGAGATGCATAAAAGGAAGCTGAAGATATAGAACAGCGTGAAGAAATGAGAAAGCATGGCAGCGAAAAGAAGCACAAATCTTTATATTCGACTTGTTGAACCTGATAAACCATCATCATGAATTTTAGTAAATTTCATTTTTTCCAAACGATGAATAAATAAAGTGAAACTAAAAATGGACGATGAACTGACAATGAAACAATACTTAATTAACAGATCTTGTAAGTAATTCAATTGATATTAAAGGAGATGGAGCTTCAATCACTTCTAAGTTCTAACTAAATAGCAACAAATACAGTAATGAAGTGGAGTACCAGCAGTAGTGATTCAATATCTCAACAGTTCAACTTCAGGACAAACCTTTAAGAGCAAGGTTGTCAAACTTGCAATTCCAAGTAGAATCGGGCAGGGCTTTGTAGAATCATATCAGAAAATCATAAGGCTCTTAGATTTTAGGATTGACTTAAAAAAATACATGCAAACGCACCAAATCAATAACAATATACAAGTTAAATATAATAATAATAATAATAAAAAAAAAAAAAAAAAACGCTAGTCCATGATAAGGGGAAAAACAGTAGAAAACTTTATACGTATACTCATAAGAAAATTAAAAGTCCAAAAAGAAAAAATAAATAAATTTAATTCCAAAATATTACGAGCCATACTAGTTATAAATATGAATTCAACCCTTTTTGCATAGAATACACATTTGATCTGAATTTGTGCAAGCATTTATGACTTGGTTAGATATAAACTCATATTTGGTTTTAGAATATAAAGCTTGACTTGGCTTCACAGAAGTATATCATTTCCATTCACCGTTAAACATTCTAAGCTAATATTCTAGCAAGAGCATATGCTCTTTTCAAGACTCTGTTATGATATATAATTATACTTAGCTAATCCAAACTGAGGGATAAAGAGAAAGAAAGAAATAATAAAGAGGGCTTAATGTTGCTCTTGCAAATGTCAAAACCATTTACCAGTTGTCAATAATTAATGCTTTGTTATAAGATGGCCATTTGCCATGTCTTCTTCGTAATTTTACAATCTCATATCTCTAACTAAGCACATTCAACTAAACACAAACTAATTTGTAACTAAATGAAAATGATACTTCATTTATGACAATTGAAATAATGAAACTGAAACCAAGAAATGAAATTGAAATAAACAAATCAATCTGCAATCCATCAGTATATCTCAGATCAATTCAACCAACAAGTACTAACATCAAACTAAAAAACAAAATTAAAAGATTTGACATGTATGTAGTAACCTAAAATCAATGAATACGAAGCTCCAACAGCTCCAAACTCCGCGATGGATGACTAAAGGCAACTCGAGCCGTGTACTCTTGGGGCTACCTCGGCTATCCGGTAAACATTCGCTGGTAATTTGACTGCAGTGTTTCCGTCGGCCCCTCTTCTCTCAAATCTCTTGTCGTCATTTTTATTTTGAGTGGGTTATGTTGTTAGCACTAGCAGAGTTGAGAGTTGCTCTCCAGACGACGTAGTATAAGTTTTTTTTTTTTTTCTTGGAAGAGCATCGGATTTCGTAATTTCGATTTTTATCCGAGTTAACTCGCATTATTTGTTCTAAACTCGTGGAATAGTATTTCGGAGTATATGTTATTTTACAAAATTTAAGCAATTTCTTTTTAAGGGAAATGAATTTAAGCAATTCTGATTTAAAAGATGATGGAAAAAAATACCAACATTATAATTTTCTTTAAAAAATTACTTAATAGGTGAATGAAAAATGTGGTAAAGTCATAGGAGTTCTTTCTCCCTTAACCAAGGTCAAGTTCGAATTAATTTGTACCGTTGATATATCTAAAAAACGCCGCCAGGTGCAGTATGCAAAAGATTAATGAAAAATGTGTTATTCAAATTGAGAAAATTCTTTTAAAAAAAATATTAATTTCTTAGTGAGAAGCCTTCAAAGGCCACCCATTTTAACAGTTCAGCATTAGTAACCAAGACAAATTGCTGTAAGAAACTCAGGATGGAGAGCTTCTTTAGAATGAGATTACAACAGTGGGAAGAGAACCCCAAATTCCCTTCCATTGTACAGGAAAGAATGATTTAATTCAGATAATTAGCAATGGGGTTGAGGTAATAACGAATGGGTCATGACAAGTAATAATCAATTCCATTTGAACTGTCGTTTGTGCAGCAGTCTTCCTAGAGATGATAATGCAGTTAATTAATTCCCTGTTCTGTTTTTACAGCATCAGATGCTTCATCTCTGCATCTTTCGAGGATCGTATTACAGTTGTTCATTGTGGACGCATCAAGAAGCCCGTGGTTCCAAAGCTTGATCATGAATAATCTCCAGCACCTGAGTCCAACCAGTCAAAGAATATATCTAAAGAATATATCAATGATGCAGAAGTAGCAGTTTTATTAAGTACCAGAATAGAGCAGGAGATCCAAGCAGTTCCTTCCCATGGAGTCTTGAAAATGCTTCGCATGCCCAGGGAACATGGCCATCAGCCAGCACCCTGCAATAAATAAAAAAAATTTTGCTTTGAACTTTCCCCCCATCAAAATCAAACAAAATCAATTTAAAAGCATTAGAAAGAAGGAAATTTGTTTCTAAAAATTTATACCTTTGCTTCCTCACAAATGAGTTCCAGAGATGCATGAGTTGCTTCTCATCTTTGCTAACATCCACAAAGTCATCAAGCATCTGCAACATAAAGTTAGAAATCATGCACTCTGAATTGGTAGGTTGAAAAAGAAACATGCTTTAGAAATGGAGGCTCCAAAACATGAACAGCTTTATCATGAGAAATCTCAACAATTGAGAGGAAAAAAAAGCATTAGCATCAAGCCTACCCTTCTATCTTCAAAATCTGCAATGTCATCGTCAACTTCATCTTCGCTGTCTCGATCTGACACTACTTGTTCTATTGCCATAGGCTTCAAGTACAAGAGAAATTGTCATTGTTAGACCATGAAAAGAAAAAGGGGAATGCCATGAAGTAGTAAAATAGCAAAAACTGACTGCCACCCACTTTGATTTTCAAAAAATTGAGTTATTAAAATTTAAGTAATAATGAGTATTTCTCTGGCATGAGAACAGTCAAATGAGATTTTCTTCAAATAGAATTAAATATTTATTGCTTTTGTTTCTTTCTGAAAAGGATAATTATGCAATAATGTATAGCCTAACCCTTTTATGATATTGAGATTATGTCAAGTAAGAATTGTATTCTTCTTGTTCCAAAAAAAAAAAAGAACCAATATGAACAATTTTGAAGTAGAAAAGGGTAACCATTGTAAGTTATGCAAATATGGAATATGTTAATACCCGTAAAGCATTCAACTTGAGAAAAGACAGCATATCATCTGAATCATATATGTCAAGCTTACTGAGGGAAAATCATTTTGACAAGGTATCTCAAATTTTTGGCATGATAGAATAAATACTATTTGACTCTCATTCACCTAAAAGTCTTAAATTTTCAAATCAATGACTGCAATGCAAGAACTGAAGATATGCAAGCAACAGTTGGACCTAACATTTGAAGCAGCAAATTATAGGAGGAAAAAAATAATTATCACCCCATGCTACTTGGGTCAGAGCATAAGCTAGTGATGCTTTCACCTGAACTCTATGAGAATGATAGAACTGTCGTTTCTGCAAGAGTGCCCGGCTGGGAGAAAAAAAAAAGGAAAAACATTAGCATTCCAAAAGCGAACATGCTCGAGGAAAAACACAAACTCACTATAATTTTTAATTAATTAAGAAAAGAAAAGATTGCTACTTTTCCTATACCAAAACTACACCTAAAAGGCAGCCTAAGTACCATAAAAGATATCTGTGGTTCACATATGAGTGGTGTTCCAGTAGAACAAGCATCCATTGAGAAGAAAACAATGGGATGACATAGTATCATTTAGGGAGAGAATCTCTGATTAAAAAAATAGATGGTCTTTGTTAAACAATTATATTGACATAAAAATTCGTTCAAGTTGACATCACCATGGAGCACAGATAAAATTACATATTCAGTTTAAGGCTACCATAGTCTACAAAAACTGTGATGAACCAGGGTCACAATTGTTGTCAAATAACCAAATAACTGCCTAAAACAATAAGGCATGACTGACCCTGAGAGGTTAGAAGAGACATTATGCCAGATTTTCAACAAAATACCAACTCATATGTGCTTAAATTAGCAACCACATACTGTTCTCAAATAAAAACTGTAGAATACGGGGATAAAGGTCTTGGAGAAAAAGAAAGAAAATAAAAGAAAACAACAGAGGTTTAGAATCCCTCAATTACTATTGAAATAAATTAGGAATCTGAAACATACCTTTTGGGGTCTGATCGTTCCATAGCAAGCTTCCGTGCTTTCACAATATGGGTCCCAGCTGGAAGTGAAGGATCATTTCCAGATTGTGGTTTAACACACTCATAGTCCATAGAAGATTGGGCCTTGGGAATCAAGACATCTTGGATATTACAACTTGATGCAACACGTTCCATCAACTCTGTTGCAGTAAGATCCTCAGTACCGTAGTTTTCTGCCCCATTCCTGGAGTTGTGCAAATCCTTCTCACAGGAAGATGACTTGGAAGCATTCTCTCCTTCACAAGATGGAATATTTTAAACCTCCAACCAAAGATTGATTTAACAACAAATATATGAATGCAAATTGCTGGTGTACCTTGAGAAAGCATATATATGAAAACAACCCAAAGAATGACACTTACATGGAAAATGTTGAATGCGTGTAGAAAATAGAAGTCATACATGAGACTAAAACTGAGAGTTAAAACAAAATATCACAGAAAAAACTGAATCTTGCAGAATGAAAACTTTTAAAGATAGCTATAACAATGTAGTTTGGAACTGATGATTGGACATAACAAAAGGAAGAAGGATTAATTGTGTTGCCTGTGATTTCTTAAAAAAAAAAAAAAGAAAAAAAAAAAACAGTACTAAGAGGACCAGAAATGTTTGAACCAAGGAAGTAACTAAGCTCTTGAAAAAAAAACAAGAATATCATTAATATGCAGAAAATAGTTATTAAAGGTGCATGACAGGTTAAAGTAGCCTAGGGCAGTACAAATCAAATTGTAATGGAATTTTGTAGCAATCATCATCCTTTTGTTCATAGTAAAAACCTTGCATTTCTTCATTTTATTAGGTGATTTACTAAATTATCCAGCACAAGGCAAAATCTTTCAGCATACAAAGATGGCAATCCAGAAAGTACTATCTGCTACAGCGTAAACAAATATATGTACATGTGTACATAGATACACATCTAAGGTAGGATGTATAAATGGGAAAATATTATGTACATCATAAAAGAAAAAAAGAGTCTAAAAAGGCTCAAAGAACCAGGTCACCAACTACAAAAATATGACATGAAAAACATGCTAGGAGAGCAACACACACCAAAGAAGTAGGCAATAAATGAAAACAATCCCCCAAAAAGCTCCAGGAGCATATGCTCATGTAGAACCCAATACAACAATTCAACCCGTGATAAATCTGGTCAACCTCTAGCTCCTTAGGGAGTATAACATTCTGTCCTCCAGTCACTCCAATAACACAACACAAAAAACATACTTCCATTGAAATTTAGCATCTTTTTTGCAACTGAAACCTCTCCGGTATACCAATAAAAGTTCCTAAAGACTCTGGACATACCCAACACTCTTTAAAAATTCCAAATTGCTAATCCAAAAACCTACATTACTCATTTCAGTAAGGAGACAGACCATGCTTATAACAATCAATGAGTTAACTTATTGGCTTTTATGGGCCTTTTTTATGCAGTGGACCCATAATATTCACCTTTTGGGGAATAAACAAAAACTCTAATCCCTCGGCAACAGTTTTATCTTCCTAGATGTGGAAGTCGGGAACAAATGAGATAGTATACTAGTATTACTGAAAAAATCAGAAATGAGATGGCATACTAGGATTTAAAATATACTGAATCCTCATTGTTTCTCTACAACTGCTACTAGTTTGAAAATCCTTGGTTGAAAGATTTGAACAGTAATATTAGGAACATCATGAGAATCAGAAAAGAAAATTACCATCATCCTTCCTCAATAATCCATTGCATGTGCCCTCATGGAGCAGTTTTGGAGAATCCAACTCCAAGAACTGTACACAAGATTTCTTTTCTTGATAATGGTTTCTTGATTTGCGTTTTCGGGGCCTTGAGCTTCATAAAGTTTATTATAGAATTATTCCCCAATACTTTTACTGACAGAACATTCTACTGGGAAAAAAACTCTACTTATAGATCTGAAACCTACCAAAAGAAGAATGTTTGCTGTCTTTGATCTACTCCATCTGCAACAGCCTGCATATATTTACAAGACAAAAATCGTTAGAAAAATTAGTCATGCTCCTCCCAACCTGAAGGCTCCTAGAAAGCAAACAATGTGAAAAAGGACCGAATAGCTACAGCACCCCACATATTGTATAAGTAGAAAGCAAAAACAATTTCAAGAGGTAGCGCAGAAGCAAAGAGCTCAATCTTTGTGATATAAGCAAAAGTACAAATCTAAAAAAAAAATTAAGCATATAAATTATTTTAAAAAAGTAGAGGTACAGAGTTATAAATTTTTCTAGCTTTTTTCTTGTCTGCAGAGATGAAAGAGTTATTATTGGGACAAGATTGTCACGGTTAGCCTAGGAAGAGAAAGCTCTTTTTGCGATGACTCCCAATGCAGTAGTTACCAAATAACTGATTCACTTTTAGAAGTTCTAAAGATAAATTTGAAAGGAAAACAAAAAACTTAGGTAAATATATAAACCATCCATTCATCAGGATGAAGAGTCTCACCTCAGATAAGAATATATCAATTTTCACAGAGACATTCACTGCTTGATACTCTTCACTAACCTTCAATACAAATGTTTCTTGGTTAACACTTGCAGAAGAGCTCAAAACCAAAAAAAGGTCATTGGATTATTATTACCAACCCAAAACTCGAAGTTGAAAAGATCATGTGAAGAGCACAAATGGAACCGCAGACCCTGGAAAGAAATCGGTAGTGTCAATTTCTAAGCAAGTGAATGAATGGAAACTTAGAAAAAAGATTTATATGCTTCCAACAAAATTATTATAAAAACCTCAGTTTCTCAAAAGGAACATAGCAATTTATTACAATAATAAACTTCAATTTACATATCATACAAACTGTTCCCAAGATAATATTGTTTGAGATTTTCTACAAATAAGCAATTAGGATATTGTATGATATTCAATATTGTTTGAGATTTTCTACAAATAAGCAATTAGGATATTGTATGATATTCAATAGCCCATCAGTGAAACAAAACTCATATCTTAAAACCTCACCTTAAAGCTCACACACATCATCAAGCAAAATGGACAGGAGAAGTCTTCCGTGACTGCAAATTCAGAAAGAACAAGCAAACAGTTCATTTACTGGCAGTTATAATTGATAAGTAGCTAAATGAAATATACTTCAATAAGCAAATAGTAAATGAAAAAAATAATAACGCAAGTAACAGATAGCAAGTGTTATAAATAATTTTTTCCAAGATTTACTACCAGAAATTCAGACAATATACCAAAGTGAGAAAGAACTCATCTAAAGTGCTCGAATGTATAAAAGGAGCCAATCGCATTATAATACGCCTAAGAACTTTCCTGTAAATCTTCATTTTTGTGTTTCAACATTTTGATCCAACAGATTCCAAAGACCACTAGAATTGGCCAAACAACTCGGGTCATTCCATGACCTCTTAGCTTATAACTAAACCATGAAATCAAGCATCTAACCAAATATATTTTCTGAAGCTAAATCTAAAAGTATATATTGAGGCATTAGTGGGAAAGAGAAGCGCTTATCAAGGCCTATGGATCCATCGATGATAAGAGAAAAGAGAAACCCAATTCAAGTGGCAATAATGAAAATATGACGTATCCATCCCCGTTAAAGATATTATTCAATACAGGAATACACAGTTGCAAAACTAAATGCCATTCATTGTGAAGCCTAATGTATGAAAGTACTAATGGTAGTGATGACTCATGAAGACAATCCAGTAACAGCAAAAAGTAAAATTGACATTCAGAGAGTATCAAAGCTGCCTTATTATCTAGTAGTACAAGAAGGGTTACAAGTAAATGTAATAAAAGTAAGAATTGCAATGCAGTTTTTCAAAAGAACCCCGACAGCCCCACCACCATCATACACACGCACACAAAAGGAAAAAAGATACCTTCAGTCTTTTGTAGTCTGTTGTTGTAATCCCTATAGTTGAAAATTACAACTTCAGCTGCCAATCTAGAAATGCACATGTATCCAAATATATTAACAATACAAGAACAGCAAAATCACAGAACAAGACTTGATAAACTGATACACAATCATTGCTCCACCATCTAAATTTGATATGTAAATAAGTATTTCATATCTTATGCTTAACAAGAGGAAATCAATTGATCCAAACTATTAAGCTTGGTCCTTATTTCAATCACAAAATGATAACTAATGACCTTGAGCGATTCTAAAATTGAATGAAATGTAAACCAAAAATAATTACAAGAAAAACAAGTAACATTGCCAAAGCAAAACAAATAAATCCAGAAGCTCATACCTCCTTTTACGCCTAGCTTTCATTTTATAACGCAGACATCTCCCAAGAAAGGAAGGCTAAAACAAAAGGAAAAAATAATTACTTGATTAGAACTTAAAAAAACAAACCATAGAAATTAGCCATAATTCAACTGACATCATGATCAGCTCAAGATTGACCAAAAAAAATATATATATAAACCAGACACAGTAAAAGAGAGGAAAACAGACATTACATTGCATTGAGCACGGCGGTGAAGAATATTATAAAGTTCAACAGGCTTGCAATAAATTAAAAGATTTTCATCAGCAGCAATTGCTTCTTCTACAGACAAATGCACACAACAGTTCTGATGACACATCTCCTCTTATGAAATTCCTGTTCCAAAAGAAAAGAAGAAAGAAATTCAATTAACCAAAAAATAATAATAAATAACTAGCAAAATAATTAAAATAAAAATTCAAAAAAAAAACAAAATATCAGCAACCAGATTTCAGAGATGAGTATACCTACACTGCCAATAATAAATGAATTGTACGGTGGAGGAGAATTACCGGACCGGAAGACAACCACCGGAGGTAAGAGCGATTTGCAGGATTCGAGGAAGCAACGGCGAGGAAAGGATCGTTAGGTTAGCTGTCTGAAAACGAATTGCAGGAAAAACCTTTATGGAAATATGAATTGTGAAGGAACCAGACCAGACCACAAATAACGGGTCTTCGTCTCTCCTCTCCCAAAATAAAAATAAAAAATAATAAGAGGTAGTGTAACTATCATTTATTATTTTTATTATTATTTCATTTTGTACAAATTTAACATTGACTTTCTTACCACGTGGTAGTTGATATGGCCGTTATAACCACCACTGACTCTATCGAAATTCAATAATGAGCGTGGGCTTCTTGTCATGTTGGGCCTATTATTACCAAGTGAAGCTACGGTTTTAGAAAAAGAATGGGCCTAGCTCATATACAACTTGTTTAACTAATTAATAGTAGTTAATAGTAGCAAGATTTCAGAACTCCGTAAATAGCACATTTCACCTAAATTAAAACTTAAAACCTTAAACTACCCCTCATCCAAAACTCAATGGAATTTCTAATCTCAAGCTCACACAAATATTTTTTTTATCTCCTTTCATTAAAAAAAAAAAAGAAGTAAAATTGTACTTTTTAATTCAAATGAGCTATTTACTGTATTTTCAGTTACTATATTTTCAAAATAATCTACTATTTACTGCCGTAAAGTTTCAAAAAGTGTTATCTACTGTGAATTTCGGAACAAAAGTAGCTAATATCACTTTTTAATATTTTATAGAAGATAAATAGCACTAAGTTTTGTTAAAAAACTAAATAGCAAAATAAATAAATAAATATATATATATATATATATATATATTAGCTATTTATATTTCTTTGTTCTAAAAACGAATTAATTTTTGAAAAAATGACATAAATATTCAAAAAAATTTTTTCTTTCCACGAGTTTAGGGGCAGTACCAATCATATTGCGTAAAGAGATGAGGGAGTTAACCGCAATAAAAATTAAGCGAGAATGAGAGAAAAAAAAAAGACTGATTCACGCTGTTTCTAAAAATAGGAGAAGTGTTGGACACTATTTATTTATTCATTTTACACATCCGTCTCATTATTTAGATTCACATTTATATTAGAGATGATTTTTTTTAACATTCTATATTTTTCTAACGTGGCACTTTTATTAGAGTAATCCAATCATATATATTAAATAATTCATAATATTCGTGAAAAAAAAATAGATTAAAATATACTATTTTAATTATTTAACCTATTCTTATCTTTTTTTAGTTTATGTTTGATAACGTAGGCACTAAAAGTATTAAATTAAATTTTTTATAAAATATATATTTGCCTTAAAATCCTGGAAATAACATTCATTTATTTGTTTATAAATATTAATAAATTGATTGGCTATTCTAAAAAAAAAACAATAGTAATAATAATAGTATGATTTTTTTTGGATGATATAAGTTGGTCGGTGAATGTTATAAATTTTGTCAATTAATTAACGAAATGTCAAAATACAAAATAATCATACGAATTTGTCAGTTAATGAATTGTCAAAATACCATTTTCTGTCTTCTCAAAAAAATATATATATAGTACCATTTTCTGTGCACAGAAAAGTGTAAAATAGAATAGAATGTAGAAAAAAAAAATATATTTTCTTCCTTTGAAATAATGAGTAAGCGTCAAATGAAGTTTGACCTAACTACCATGTCTAATTTTGTCATTAAAATGGCAAGTTGCAGCCATATAAACAGTGAAGATGAAGACTAATTACCTAGCAAACAACCCACTTCATTTCTTTAATTACTGAATTACAATTAGATTAACCCTACCTTTGGCACTTTAACCAAAGGATTAAAATTGCGTTTAAGCCACCAAATAGAAAAATTTGGTCCTGAACTTTAGACTAGTTGCAGTTTTACTTACAAAATTATTCTGAACTTTGCGACTTAATTTGCAATAGCACCCTAAGTAAAATTGGTTTGTCCAAAATTGTACACACTTTAAAAGATGAAGAAGTTTAAGTAACAACAATTTATATTTCAATTCTAATTGACTTAGTTTCTGAATTTCTAGTTTTAGAGACGAAATCGGTTGTTATTGTCAATTCCGAACTCCAATGATGACATGCGCCAGACCGTTGAAAAGCTAATTTCGAGATGAATCTAACGCCACCAACCGCACCTCCATCGATGACCAGAGCACTTTGCACTCGTCAGTCAAAGTTCTAACAATATTTTAATTTTTTAAATTCAAATTTTTTTAATTGCATTTTTCAAGACTTTCGGTGATTAAATGTTGAAAATAAGTACATATTATGATTCATCACATCAAGAGTTTCAATTTGATATACTCATCTGTCATGTTCGTTGTCATGAATAAAAGTCGGGTTCTGGGTTTGAACAATTTCAATTTTGATCCATGTGAAAATATACAATATAGTTCTTATAAAAATTTTAGTTTAATACTATAACGGGTTTTTTTTTTTATAGAATGACTTAGTTGTTAATGGTCACAAAATATAGGAACTAAAAATATAGGGACTAAATTATAATTTACTCTAAAAATATTTACAAAAGTGGTGTTGTTGGTACAAATCCACTTCTGACAGAAGCAAAATCAATTGAAAAGTTAAGAAATTCAGCGTTTGTTGATTTATAGTTTAGTCTTATTTGGATATTGGATTACTTTTGTTACGTAATACCCAGCTTATATAACATTTAAGGAATTATTGGAGTCATTTAATTATTTAAACGAATTGTAATGAACTATAATACTATAATTAAAATGTATTTTTAAAAGAGGAATTATCCCTTCTTCCTAAACGTGATAAGCATATTCATTTCTCAAAGATGCGAACAAAAATACCAAGTCTTTGTGTGTTGCACAGTTTACACAAACAACTTGTTTCAATACACCATTTTACGACAAAATAAAATAATGTGATTAATGAAATACATACAAAACAATCCAACATCTAAACAACTAAAATTTATAATGAATGAGAACTAAACTATCTCTCAAAAAGAAAAAATATATCTAAAAACATACAAGATCTAATATAAAATATGGATTTTATTATAAAAACACATAAAAATTAATATATATAAAAAAAATGATAGGAAGCAGGGTAATTAATTTACCTAAACACTCATCATTCTCCATACATATCTGTTTCATTTTAAGTGACATTTCTTATTCCTCATTCTTACATCATATTTCCTCTCTTTCATTTTAAGTGACTTTTTTTTTATTTTTTTTTTATTTTAAGTGTCTCATTTTATGAAAATTAATAATTTCTTTTCTTTTATTTAACATACCTATAAAATTTAAAAGTATTATTTGGTTTAAGTATTTCTACTCTACTTTTTTTTTCAGAAATATATTTGTAAAAAAATTATTTTCTAAAAAATTAAAATCAAATACTTTTGGTTGATATATTAAATGCATGAGAAGTAAAATTTATTATTAAAATGACACATATAAATTTTATATAAATACTAAAATTAAAAAATAAATGATAAAATATTAATTTTTATATTTTATTCGGAAAATACATTTTCTTAAGTTAGAGAATGAAACTTACTTTTTGTATTTATTTGTGAGAAATTAGAGTTGTTTATTTTCCAGAAACTGCTTTTTTTTAGAAACCAAACGTTTAAGTAAACGATACTTAATATAAAATTAATTATTTTCTTAATAAGTGTGCATAACCACTTAAAATAAAACTGAAGGACTATGAAAGCTTATGACTGTATTTAATTAAATTTTATCCTATAATATTACTATATTACACCAATGCTTATTCATAATTTTGTAGTATTAAAAATTAAGATAATTAATTAACATTAAGAGTTGCATGTGATTAAATTAATTTAAGGTTACATAATAATAATAATTAAATAAAGAAGAGATAATAATTGATTATGAGTCAAAATATGGGTTCCACGTGGTGTGTGTTTAATTCGTTTTCCCAGTTATAAATTTTGTTGTTGGATCAAGTTTCACAGAAGTCAAGAAACCGTAGGAGGTTATTGTTTGACTTTCGCAGACTAAAGGATTTAAGACGCGCGTTCGCGTGCAAAACGCATCTACAAATTACAAATATTATTTTATCGAAATTTTATTATTACAACCGATGATTATCGATGCACATATATGTAATTAATTATAAAAAATTGTTGATTATTAAAATTATAATATTAAATAAACCCTAATTACTATGAGGTTGGAGAAATGGCAATGGCATCATGTGGGTCAAGTTTCTGACGAGATTTGATGAACTGATAAGAATACATAATATGAAATGAAATCCCAGAAAATGATTTTTATATATGAAAAAGAAATGCCAACTATATTTTGTCTGTTATAGTTACTCGGTTTCTTTGATTCAGATTAAAATTTTCATTATATAATTAATACACATTGTACATACATATCATTGTTCTCTCACTCGCTTTACAACTTCTGGTCAATATAAATATAAATATAAATATATCAAATTATATTTACGGTCACAAATATACTACTATCATATTCAGTTATTTAATTTCCTTCCTATATTCTGTCTCTTAAAATGCTAACAATTTCAAACCAGTACTGATTATTTACGTTTAATTTAGATGGTAGAACTTTTACTGCTGAGTTTTAATATGATTGCATTCTTAACTTAAATTTATAAGATATTTCGTTAAATTAAAATAATCATTACTAATTGATTTATATACTCTGTGTTATTATTATTATTTCTTTTAAATATTTACTAAATTATCAAAACTACTAAGAATCTAAACTTATTATTATTATGTAATCTAAATTTTCTATAAAGGAGAAAATGAGGTGAGAATATTTTGTTAAAAAATAACCCATTAGACTCTCTTATTAATTAAAGTAATATTACCCTTAATTGAATTGCATAAGCATACAAAAATACATTTTGTTAGCCATGACATGACCCCTGAGTGTGATGGTGACAACTCGTTCAGATATGTACGGTGGAAAGTAATATAAGCTCTCTTCTTTGGTAAACACGAAGATGAAGTTATATATAGAATTAATTTATATAAAATATTGTTTCTATTACTATTACCTGCTCTTGACTCTTTTTTCTATTCATAATTTTCTTTCCATCCATTACATTTCCTCGAAGCTAGTTATTTCTTTTCAATTCAGAATAATTTCATTTTCTCATTTAAACATACCAAAAAAAAAAAAATAATAAAATAAAATCTGCCACGGCATGATTGGTAAACTAGTAGCTACTCTTGTCCCTCAATCGAATCCCACACATTGCGAACGAAGATTCAGTGAGTTCTTCGTGACATATTGGATAAGTCAAGTTCCATTCCTTGCAAATGGTACATCGTCCGTTGTAAGCCGCTACATCCATTATACCCATTTTGATGAGCTCTTCGAGGGACTAAAATTAATCGTACTGACTGTGGACTATAAAACAGACATGAGCTTGGACACCTTTGTCATTATATGAAAAAAAAAGAAATAAAATTAAAATACAGTGTATTGAGAAACATGCAGCCGTTTCTTTTGTGAGTTGATGAACATTGACTTTTGCCTATATACCTTCAATTTTCTATATCACTTTTGCTGCTTGTTGGTTGGTACTGTTCCATTCCACCCAAAAAAAAGGAAAAGTTACGAATACTAATTTTGTCCTATCAAAATTCAAACTGAAAAAATGATATTTTGAATTAAAAGTGATTAGTAAATAAATTAGAAATGGACGGTGGTCGCTCTAGTTGAAATTAGTTGCAATTCATAGAATTCGTTTCAGTTCTTTTGGCTCCATATACCATATAATAATATTAAATTAAATCTTTTTGTTCTAAAAACAAACATGTTTACATTGTTTAATAGATTGTAGTTGCATCAGTAAATCACGTTGGTATATACTATTCATTAATTAATTTAATTAAGCATGGATGAAGCAACAATAATACAATTTAATTACTTTATTAACTATTTTTAAATAAAATGATTCCTCACTCGGCTTCTGTTCTGATTGCCTTTTTAAATAATGCGAAATAATTGTATATATTATGTATGGATCATGCATCTTTGACATATAAAAAAATATTATACAACTTAATTATTGTGTTATTTTGCTTCCTTCATACACGGTGTTTCTATTTTGTTTCTTTCTTATAATTTTTTAGTTTGTTTCAGTATTAATTTGTTTTTATTTTAGATTAATTTTTTTAAAAAATAAGTATAAGAGAGAGGAGCTTGAGTAATTCAGTAATATGCAACTGAGTAATTCTACTATAATAATTCAATATACCCAACAAAACTAAAACTTATAAGACTTATCACTACCCTTTTAACATTGTAATTCTATGTAGAAGTAGAGTAAGTCCAAGCCTCCATACAATTTTGTTAATTTCTTAAAATTTCCAGTCCATTATTTGGATTATTTCAGTGTTGTTTCCTTTCTATAGTTATTCAATGAATTTATATATTTTACTGTTTTGTTTCATCCATTTGTAATAGAAAATTTCAAATATTAATTTTTATCAACCAAATTTTGTTTTTAACTGTTAGTCACCAAATATATGCTTCAAGCAATATGTCTCCTCTCAGTGGCGAAACTATCAAGGGACAAGCCATCATTCGAGCACCGACTTATCTGAAGTAGGTCCTTGAACGGAATCCTTCAAAGTTCAAATGAGCCTTTGATTGGTTCAGTTCGTTGGAGTTAATGGAGGAAAAAGGATCGCGGCTGGAAGTAACAAAATAAGGGAAGAAGGAAGAAAGAAAAAGAACCGTAGAATTTTAAAGAAACATTGAGCTTTGCATTTAAATTTAATTTTTTTTTACTTTCAAAATGATGTCATTTTGAATAAGTGATTTTGTTTTTTTATTAATCAAATAAATAGATAAAAAATAAAACTTAAAAGGGAAACAATTAACATTTTCCTTCGAGCTCTGCAAAACAAAAGTAAAAGGGGAAGGAAGAAAAGGGTAAAAAGAAACTTGGTTGTCGTCACCGCTCATCACCGTCTAGGGGTGGCCACGGGCCGGTTAACTGGCAGTTTGGCGGCGGTTAATCGGCGGTTCAGTCCAAATTTTCTTAAATTTTGCTGTTAACCGACGGTTCGGGCTATTTAGGGACGGTTCATGGTTCATGGCAGTTACGGTTCAAAATTTTGTTGAACCTGAACCGAACCGCCGACTGAATGGTTCCAGTTCCGATTCAACCAATTACGGGTCGGTGGCGAACCCAGCGGAACCGGCCCATGGCTGTCTCTATCACCGTCCTTGCCTAAAGGTAAGTTTTAGTCATTTATTTGGTTGTTGTTAAATTTATTTAGGGTCTAGTATGAATTTATTTTAAAATAAAATTAGTATGATCTAGGTTAAAATTGTCTCTAATGTCTGATATCATATTTCTATTATATCAAATTATTTGACATTTTGATGAGTTCTACTAAATTAGTATGTATTTGTATGAAATTAGATTTTAGGGTTTAGTTTTTCTAAAAATTAGATTCAATTAATGTATGAAGTTATTTGGTGAAGTTTAATATTAGATTTATTTGAGTTTTGTATGTGGTTTGATTAAATTAGGGTTTGTTGGTGTGAATTAAAAATTTGTTAGTGTGAAATTATATAAAATTGAATTTTAATTGTAGGAAAAATTATATTCAATTGATATATGATTGTGCTTTGTGAAATTTTTTATTAAATTAATATTAATTTTATTGTGTTTTGGTAAAATTAGGATTTTTGAATTAATATTTGGTAAATATTAAATCAATTAGGATTTATGAATTAAACATTTATTTAATTTTTTTAATGGTGATTCTCATAATAATTAATGCAATAAAATTTTAAATTACATTCTAATTTTGATTATTAAAAAAACATAAAAAATTGACGACTCATATTTTTTAAAAATCTTACACAATAGTTAACATATTTAACAAAATTTATAATATAACAACAGCCATAACTTAAAAAAAAAAAAAAAAAAAAAATTCACCGGAAGTTGTCACCGAATGGCGCCATCGGAAATCTCCACCACCAGTAATGCCGCTAATGCAAGTCAGGCCCAGATTCATTGAAATTCTAGTTATGCCACTGTCTTGTATGTGTTTTATTTAGACTAAAACTTCTCTCCCAAATGGCATATTTTCTCTAAAAATCTTAAAATTTTTATATGAATTTTCAAATGATTCTCAAAACCTCCTATCCTGACGTCAGTTGCTCTATCTATAACTTCTCACTCAATTTGGCTGAGCTTAAAAAAAAGAGAGTGATATGTCATTTTCTCTTTCTTAAAATTGACAAATCCATATATATATGTAATTTTACAAAGGGGTAATTATAATTTAGTACATATCTTTATTTAACATGTAAAAGTATAAAGAATTAATAATAATAACCCTTTAAAATAAAAATTATTTAGTAAATTTATTTTAAACTTGTCATGTCTTCAAGAATTTATCCTGATTAATTCGGACTCATCTACGTTGTGCACTAATAATTGTAAAAAAGTTTTAACAGAAATAATTACACACAATAAGTCTCGAACTCAAATTCTTTTAAATTAAACGATTCCAAACCATTTACTATTTACACAAATCCCGCTATACTCGGTAGTATTTAATGAAAATTGACAAGTTAAAATATGCTAAGTTGATAAATAAACTACAAGACACATGAGTTGGTTAGTTTACATGACTGCCAACTTACTTTTTTGGCATTAGAAGAGCGTTTTGAGTTAACTTTTCATCTTAAAAGTTTTGAAATAAACCCAACCTAAAATGAATTTTTTCGATATTAAACTTACTTACAGTTTGATTCAAGTATTTCTATTTTTAAAAAAATGGACTTTCCAGAAAGTATACTTTTAGGTACTTTTTAAAAAGTTAAAATTGAAGACAATTAGTTAATATATTAAATTCCTAGAAGTAACAATTATTAATAAAAGATTATTGTAAAATGACATATATAACATTTGTATAAAAAAATAAAATTTTTAAAAAAAATTTATCATTTATAGTTCATAAATTAGAGAGGCGAGTGAAGTATTTGGAAGTTGTTTACTTTTTGATAACTTTTTATTTTTAAAAAATTAAATATTATTCTTATTTTCGAAAAAGTTAGAACTTTTTAAATTCACTTATTACCAACCAATTGATACTTTAGGCTCTATAGTATTACATAAAACAAAGTTTAATATATTATTTGATTCCCAAGTACCCTTCTTCTCATTAAATGGATAAAATTTCAAAGACAGTGGGTGAAACAAACAATCTTCAAGTAGTAATTAAGTTGTCAGTAATGAAAAACACGCCAAAAAAAGAAAAAGTGAAAAAGTAGGTTGTAAAAAACGTCATCTAAATCACGTTTATGAAACCACACCACACGTTTAGATACTCGCAGTATTCATTCAGTGCCCTGAGACAAGATATAAAGAGCAGTAGTTATCAGAAATTGTTAGTGGAATATAAAGTTATATTTTTTATCTCTATTTTTTAAAAAAAAACAAAAAATTATTGCCCACTACTACTTCTTCTTCTTCTTCCTGAATTATTAGATTTGAGTTATCTTCTTTTTTAAATACAAACATGGATTTGGCAAATCGTGTGTTGTCAGTTATCTTTGGTGGAGATTCATCAAAACTCTCTTTACATATTTGTTTCACATGTTTTTTATTTTTCATGCATTTAAATATATATACATTTTTGTTTTTCATTTAATTAGTGTAAGGATCCGAAATAGGGAATCTCGACCTAATTTTATACTAATTCTTTTCCTTAATTATGTCCCAATTGTGTACTCTACTTCCTTAAAAATGCATTATTGCACTTTTCTTACTCTTAAGTCATGTTATTTTTTCCTTTTTAATTGTGGGCGATCTATCAACTTTAGCAAGAACCAATGTACTTTACTTAGTAGATCCGATTCATCCTCTCTAATTATTTTGTTTTAAATCAATTTAAGTAGCACATTATTATTATTTTTTTTTTAACTTTACCAAAGCAATTGAATTGATTTTTTAGTAATTAATACGAAAAAAATTGTTAATATTCAGCAATCATATATGCATTTAAGCGCGAAAAAATATAAAAAAAAAATACACATCTATATTAGAAAGATTTATTCCTTTATTACTTTTACTCAACCATGTGTGATGTATCAAAATCCAAGCTTAGGTGTTGACAAAAATTGAGGTCCCCAACTACCAAATTTTGCTTCAAAAGCATAGAATGATGAAGATAATAAACAAATTCAGAAATCATCCAATTGGGGAGATTATTATTTTTTTTTTGGTTGGGCACATTTTGCTCATGTTTGTTAATGAAATAGAAGTGATGGTTATGATGATAATCCATCAATTAGTGTTAGAAAAACTACCTTCCACTATATTAATTAAACATATTTAGTTACCACAAAATTGCATGTGTATGGTTGGACATAGAGTATGAATGTAGAAAATCCCTCAAATGTAGAATTGCTTAGTGCTTCAACATTTTAGCATTTTATAAGAACATGATTGTGGATGGATTAAGGACTTAATCAAATCGTTTCAAAGTCTAATACGTGTAAAATCCATCATTAAAAAATTATGATACTTATTCTGATAATTCTTATATATTTAAGATATAATAATTTTTTAAAAATATATAATAAAAATAAATAATCCAAGAAAATATAAAAAATTCTCATATTTAAAACTAATCCTTTTTTTAGGGTATATCTTCGTTTGCAGGACCGTATCTATGTTGAATAAGAAAAATGGGTTAAGAATCCAAGTATAGTTTTCCATAATTAGAATTGAATTTCTGTCAAATATCAACAAAAGAATGAATCTAAAATCTGACGCAAGCCAGTAGGTATGATTATATATAATATAATCAAAGCTTTTAAAGGGTAATTTCAGAGAAAATGTATAGGCGAGCTTGGGCTAAAAGGATATAAATGGCGTTGGTGTTGCATGACCAGCAAGCATGCATTAGGCTGTTTGTAAAATGGGTACGTAATATCAACAAGAAAAAAATAAGTATTTGACTTGAAAACTCATTCCATTTTCAATATTCAACAATCAAAATATTCAGCGCCTTTTTGGTTTTACCATATCCGATTTCCAATTCCGTAATATCAATTAGTGTTATTAGATAATTACAATTAAAAGGACCTAATCAAAGTTAATCTTCTTTTCTTAATTTAATTAATTTTCTAATGGCTGAATGAAGCTTTTGAAACCAGTTAGGCAAAGAGGAAGACAGGGTTTGAAAAATAATGGTGACTACTTACTATGGAATTTCATTTCCCTACGTTTACAATTCCATTTTAGGAAGTGCGTAGGAACCTGTGGTAAGGAATTCAATTGGAATTGTGGTCCTAATATTTGGGGGAATTTAGTTTAGCCAAAACTTGCCTAATTTTTGAAAATAATTGTGAAATTCAAATATTATTTTGGTACTATACATGGTATCACAGATAAACTAACCGTCTTTCACGCATATCAACGACCAAAACTAATTCAAATTTATTAAATTGTGGAAAACTCAAAAAGGTGCATAAAATAACTGACTCTCGATTCCGGGATGTAATAACCTCATTTTGTTAATGGTGCATATTATATAAGTAAGTTAAATTTAACAATAACAGCTTTTGAATTCAGTAAAAAAACAAAAACACTTTAATTCTACATTTGAAATTGAGGTGTCTTATAGAATAAAACTTTGAATAAAATTAGAAAATTTTTCTCTTTAAAAAAATATATATATCTTGAAATGTTGAGTTGAACAGAGTATTTATTTTTTTTGGGTGGTTGAAATTCGTATAACCAATATACTCAACAGATAGTTATTAGTAAAATTGTACCTTATTGTCCAAGAAACGTAGAGAACGAAATTTGTTTTCATACATACTTTTTGTTTTTAATACATCTCTTTTCTTGTTTTCTAGCCTCAAAACGTTGACAATATTATTTCCCCATTTTTTTCATTTTAATTAATTAAATCAATTCTTTTATGACTTTTCTTGTATAGTAACTCTAATTTATTTTTTGCTAATTAAAAATTATTGATTAACTGTCCAATTTGTAGCTATGATAATTGCAATTTTATCCTCATCAAATTAAATACATGGGCCATGTTAATATTTAAAAAAAAATAGCAAGTCGCTTGACATTTGTTGTTGTATATATGTTGTATTGGTTGTAGCAATATAATTTACAATAGTTAAATCTTTGTAAGAATAGAAATGTCCTAAAAAAAATTAATATGTTTTTTTTTTCAAATACTTGTTTTATAAAAATAAAAAAGCAAAGTCAACCGAGTATCTGTAATGCATAGGCTTGTCATTTTATTCGTTAAAAATATAAAATACTAAGAATTTGTAAATTCTATGATTTTTCATAAGTCAAAATTTTCCTTTTGAAAAGACAAAGAAAGGACGTGGTGGTAGTTAAAAACTTAAAATCCTTTTTTAAGATAGAAGTTAAGATATCACATTCAGTCCTCTTATGTCAGTACATTTTGGCACCGACCTCTTTTTTTTTTTTTTTTTTTTATCCCACATAATAAACATTAATCTTGTTAATTTCGTTGTGCATAATAGTACATCAAAAACGTCAATTACAATTTTTAAAATATTTTCTCAATAAATTTGCCAATTCCACAAAAATTAAGAGGGTACTTGGCATGATTCTCAAGCATTTGTTAAGTATTTTTTAATTTAAAACTCAACTATTCACTCTGATTCGACATATTAAATTTCAATCTGTTAATTTTTTAAATTCGGTTCGAAACACTAAAATAATCAGCTTTGTGTTTCAAATTATATCAGATTGGTCCGGATTTAACCTGAATCCAACCTTTGAATTGCTCTACCATTTGTGAAAATGAAAACTGGTGGTAAAGAATTAAAGAGATTGGTTTGAAGATTAAAAAAGAAGAGGGAAAAGAACACTATTTTGATTAAAATGGGAACACTTTGAAAAAACTTAGTTATGTTACTTTGTGCCTAGTTTTTTATGTGATTAGAGCGCACTTTGATAAATATACTACCTACTTTATAATATAGGCCACTAGTTTATCAAAATATGGTCGATTTAAAACTTCTGATGTAAAAGACTTATCAAAGTATTTTGATGAAAATGGATCCAGTCTTGTAATTATCAATGGAATTCTCGAATAATTTAGGAGGTAAAACACTCGATCAATGAAATTCTTGCATAATTGAGTAGGTTTAACACTAGAGCATGTTCATTTTAAGTATTTCTAGATCAATGGATCCAATTTTGTGGTCTATTTTTGCTTCTCAACACTTCAATGCCCTATAAGTTGGTTTAAATGGCTCACAATTTAATGTATTTCGAGTGTTTGATGGAAAGTTAGTAAAAAATTCAACACTTCTAAAAAAAGTTAGATAAAATAGACATCAGTCACATCACTGTTAATAATGTTACTATTTGTCTCTCATTTGACACTAATTTAAAACTTTTCATTTAAACAAAATTTCTCTATTTATCGAGAACACTTAAAAGAAAGAGTTTTCTATTCATTGAGAACAGATTGAGTATGTATTTTTTTTATGTTTATTTTATTTTTAATTTTAATTGTATAGAAAGTTGCGATCGGATCTCTTCATTAAAAAGAATTGAGTCAAAATATTTCTGATATACTCATAGGTACTATATTGGATTTATTGATTGACTACCTCCATTATGTTGTTTCTAGCAAACACCGTTATTTTTTGTTTTGGATCTTCCAAATCATTCTTGAAGGGGATTAGTGCCTTTTTTTTTTTTTGATCCTTTGATAAAAAAATTCATTCTCTTCATAAAAAAAAAAAAGAGGTAGAAGAAATAAAGATTTCTTTTTCGATTCATCCCCTGAGTCGAATACCTCATTCAGGAATTGTTTTTGATACAATCCATAAGCATCAATAAAAAGGGCAAATCCTTTATTATACACCAAATTCGGCACGGTTATTGAAATCTCTCTTCTGATTCAAAATCGTAGTGTAATGTGTACCCTCTCTCCTCCCCTTCCGATCGTGAAATAGATGAAGATGCCTCGTTCCAATCATGAAATAGATGAAGATAAAATAAATCAAAAAATGGATTTTTGTTCAACAAAGAAATCTTATTGGAACTGTCCGTATCCCTATTCTGAAAATACGTGATTATTGCCTGGAATGAACAAAACAAATATCTTGCTCTTTCTTCAACAAATTAGTGGATCTCTCAGTACGATTCGAATCCAAATGAATCCATAATTTTAACATATTAAATAATAATAATGCCCTAAGTATTTTATTTTATAAAATTTTATAATTTTAACATATTAAATATTGTTATTAGGTTTTTTTATAGTATGTGGTCCTAAAATATAATCTTATTTTTTTTAAGATTAGTCCTCATAAATATAAATAAATAAAAGAGAAAGCGACAAGTACAGCGTTTTCACAACTCGTTTGGCAGACTTTTGCGAAACCCCATTCTGATTATTTATTAATTAATTTAAATTTAAACAAACTTGGAAATTGAAATTTGAAAAAAAAAAAAAAACGAAAACACGATTTCAGTTTACGGACACGGATATCACAATCACACCATTATTTCAACATCCCAATTATGACCCTCAAACTAACATGCTATGTAGTTTAATCATACTTTTCACAAACAGATACTGGTTTTATTGGAATTCAGATATAAAATAAAGGGCATTTAGGTAATATGAAGTTCTTGATCCCCTCTATAAATATCTCTAAGTCGTCCATTTGATTTCACTTGACAGGGTTGGTTCAAACTTGAAAGCTTCAACTGGTTTTCCCTAATCTTTCAGAGCTCAACACATCAAATTAATTAACTCTTTGACTTCTCTCTCCTTTTCCAAAAATCCATGCAGATCGGAGCAACGATTCCGGCACAGAATCTCTACCTCTTTCAGGCCAGAAGAAGCAGTTTCAGATGCCACCAATCACCTTTGAAACCTGTTACTTCTACTGAATTGACGAAGAAACACTTGGCCAATCTCGATAAACTTCTTCAGAAACAATCTAAATCGGAGCCAAATCTACTGGAACCTTTACCAGTTCAAAAAGCTCCTAATAATAATGCTAATAATAATAACAATAATGCTTCTAGTTTTGCAACCAAAGGTAGAGCTTTACTGGAAGGACTCAATTTGGCTAGAGTTTGGCCGGAAATGAAAGCGGCTGAGGAAATGTCACCTCGACATTTGAACCGCCTTCAGCGGTTGTTATCCAAAACGGCCGAGTACTCCCCCAGAAATCATCTCGGTTCTCGGTGGCGCGAGTATCACGGAAGTAATGAATGGGCCGGTTTGCTTGACCCGCTCGACGAGAATCTCCGGCGAGAAGTGGTCAGATATGGTGAATTTGTCCAAGCAGCATATCACGCGTTCCATTCAAATCCTGCCATGTCAACAGAGGAAGCACCCTTGCCTAGACACGTGGCCTTACCTGATAGATCATACAAGGTAACAAAAAGCCTTTACGCAACATCATCCGTGGGATTACCAAAGTGGGTGGATGATGTAGCTCCAGATCTCGGGTGGATGACCCAGCGGTCAAGTTGGGTCGGGTACGTAGCAGTTTGCGACGATAAAAGGGAGATCCAACGGATGGGAAGGAGGGATATTGTGATAGCATTACGCGGGACATCCACGTGTCTAGAATGGGCCGAAAATATGAGAGCCCATTTAGTAAACATGGGCGAAGAAGAGCAGGAGCAGGAGGAGGACACGACCCATGGGCAACCCAAAGTGGAATGCGGGTTTTTGAGCTTGTACAAAACAAGCGGAGCTCATGTGCCGAGTCTAGCAGAATCAGTAGTTGAAGAGATAAAAAGGCTAATGGAAATCTACAAAGGCGAGACCTTAAGCATAACGGTGACGGGCCATAGTTTAGGAGCAGCTTTGGCTGTACTAGTCGGCGACGATTTGAGCAGTTGCGCACCCGAAATGCCACCAATTGCAGTTTTTTCCTTCGGCGGACCCAAAGTCGGTAACAGAGGATTTGCGAACCAAATAAAATCCAAAAACGTCAAGGTGTTGAGAATAGTGAACAACCAAGACGTGATTACCAGAGTTCCAGGGTTGCCTGTCGTAGAAGAGCTAAACGACAATATGCCGTTGGCTTATTCACATGTAGGTGTAGAATTACTAGTAGACACAAAAATGTCTCCGTATTTGAAACCTAACGCAGACGTGGCATGTTGTCATGACTTAGAAGCTTACCTGCATTTGGTGGATGGGTTTTTGGCTTCAAATTGTCCGTTTAGATCAAACGCTAAAAGAAGCTTAGTAAAGTTGTTAAATGACCAAAGGTCAAATGTTAAAAAATTGTATACAAGCAAAGCGCATGCTTTGAGTTTAAATCTGGAAAGGCAGGGATTTTCGACTTCTCCTGGTTGTCTCCCTAGCCCATCTCAATAATATTATTTTTTCCTTCAATATATATACTTATATGTTTATATTATTGAATGCCCAGCTCAACCCTCGCTACTAAAGCAAATGTTTTAGGCTCCAAAATTGCAGCCTCTACTTTTTTTTATAAATAATAATCCAATGCGATAATTATATTTGAGGAAATATGAGAGAATTTTGAAAGCTTTTTTACAATTGAACAACACTTAGTATATTCATCTAATCTATTTTATACATGAAAAATTATTATATACAACCGTTTATATTTGGTAACCAACCGTTCACGTGAGTGTAGTGAGAGACATTAAATAAATTAGGCCTAAAGTCTGTACAATAATTGTACAATAACTGTAGTTGAACAATACTCGTATAATTGTAGTACAAAAATTGTATAAAAACAGTTTGACATTTTTTTTTATACTTATACAACTGCAGTACAATATTAATTAAATGTTCTTTTTTGATATTATTTTTATAATAAATCTATTTTCCAAATTAAAATAAAATAAATAAATTAGTAATCCATTCTAATGTATTTTGATCTAATGTATAATTGAACAAGAGTTAGTATATTGATCTAATGTTATTTTGTACATGTAAAAAAATATTATATACAAATATATTAATGCATTATAATTAGGTTTAATCCATTCAAATTCAAAATATTCTTGTTCAGTCGTGTGCTTCTCTTGCAGAACTCTAGCCGTCACAATTCATTACGTTCTTTTCTCCTTCTTTGTTCACTTGTCCAGCACAATAAGAGTTAGATGTTATTGACTCCATTAATATTTGAAATAAATTTATCAATAATAGTAAAGGCTGCATTTTGAGTATCGGTTTAAGCCATTATAATTAATGAGCCGCTCCTTGTACTAATGAAATGAAGACTTTGAGATATATGATATGATATGGTTGTGGAAATTGTAAACGAGAAACGAGAGTTTACGCAGGAGAGTGTCATCCCCAACTAACTCCTATAAATATATACTATATATGAATGGACTTTCACCATAATAAAATACCAACATTTTAATTTCTGATATATTGTATTAATTATTATAGCGACATTTAACCAAAATTTATCAATTTCTGTTTTCTAAAGTCTAAATTGCTTGGCTGAGTCAGAGTGCCTAAAATATAATAAAAATTATATCTAAAAATACTTACATTGGATTGACAGAAAATGTATAATACTTCTTTTATCATATTCAATTGTTTTTATTGATTTTTAAAAATTATTTAGAATACTAAATATGAAGAATAATGCAAAATTATTTAGAAAATATACCATTCTTGTTCTTTACACGAAAATATCAACAAAATAACTCATTACATATGATATCAGTAGTTTATTCTAATTTTTTGAACTTATATAATTTGTTATATTTTATATTACCGTATTTTTTATATTCATCAGCCTGAAAGCGATTAGCTAAAATTGTTTTTTTTTTTTTTTAAGAAAAACAAATTTGAGTTCAAATCCCAAATTCATTCATCATTAAACTACGTTTTTTTTTAAATTATTTAAAAGTATACCATTTGAAAAACAAAGATATTCTATTAATTATATGATAAGTAGAAATAGTGGGGAGCTAGAAATTTTTTGATAGAGAGGTTTTTTTTTTTTTACAAATTGAAAGGCGAAATTGAAATAATCACCAATTTTTAAAAATAAATTTTATTTTTTTTAGTTATAGATTTGTTATAAATATGTTGTAATCTTATTAAAAATATATTTTTCTATACAGATATAGTATGACTAATTGATATATGTTTCAGAAATATGTCATAAACTCATTGTAAATTAATTGACAGGTATGCGATGGATTGAAGAATTTCGTATCTTTACTATAAGCCTGCCATAAACCAGTTGTAAACCAACGGGTTAGATCATGCTCAATGAGTATTTAAATGTGGGGTGGTTTTGTTAATTTGTTTCTCAGTAAAGTAATCGTAATAATTTTGTATAATTTTGATTTTTTTTAGTTCATAAATACAATTTTTATTTGCAAATTTACATTTTCCTTCTTGAATTATATAAAAAATAACAAAAATCTCTCGATTTTTTCAAAATAGACTATTTTATTTCTCAATTTTATTTTCGTTGGACAATTATGTTATTCTATTAATTTTCTATTAAAAATATACTTAAAAATCATTAGAAATCAATTTAGAAGATCAAATGGTAATTTTTCTCTTCTTTCTTAAACTAAAGGAGGGTAATGAATTGAAGTCAGAGAAGTGAAACCTATTACGTCTGTTGATGTCGTTTCTAGCCGTTTCAGTTGTCGGTTGATGACGATAAGGGTGTTGACCAATGTCATATCTCCATCATCTTAATTTTGTACATGGTAGGAGTGAGCAACTGCGGTTAACTGCACCACACAACCTAAACCATAAACTGTGCAACATCTCGCGGTTTTATAAAAATGATAATTTAACTCGCACCATGGTTTAGCAACTGGTTTGCGGTTAAAATTGCAAACATAATTTACTGCAAAATCAAATTATAAACCTCCAAAATCGCACTACTTTTCATACTTTTCGACATAATACAAACCCTCAAACTGCATTTCAAGTACTAAAATACTAATCATTTAGAGTAAAAAATCATAAACAAAGAACTAAATGGTAAGTATTTGAAGTATATAACAGCAAATTGTAGTCGCAATATACTAATTAATGCGGTTAAACAGTAAATATAAGTCTGAAGTTTCAAACCGCACCGTGACCTGCATGTAGCCAACCCCTAGTAAATGGAATGTAAAGCAATTAATTCTAACGGTTTCTTCATTAAAGCCATAACTTGGAAAATATAAGGTTAGGACTTCTGTTTCCAAGTAATCTCAGTTAAGCTTGCTGAACTACAATAGAGAGAGAGAGGGAAATTTGAATTGCAATATTAGTTGTGACATAATGGCAAAAATAGGATTTTTTTTTTTTGTAGAGAATTGTAGTAACTAGTTTTCTTTTTATTTTCTCATTCTAAAAGATCTTGCCAATGTTGCTAATGGCATAAAGGGTATGGTTGGTCTTTTAAGGACTAAAGCTTACCTTCTCAATTCTCCAATTTTATGCTTCCAATTCACTTAGCTACACACCACCCACAGAACATGAAACCAAAGCTGTGGATAATTAGTTTTATTGTTGCATATAATATAAATTTTTTATTATTTTTATTTACAAAAGCGTACTATTGGAATTATACAAATTTTAATATTTGAATTTCTCAAATTTTGATTTCATAACAAAATATTATGAGAATATTTTACGGAATGACCTGAAAGTGTATACTGATGATTTAAAAATATGATAACCTGAAAGCATATTTAGAAAAATTAAAAGATCTAAAAGTAGATTAGGGTAAAATAGAAGGACACAGTGTTTTTCATTTTTTCGTTTTTTTTTTTAACCACATCCCATATTGGGTCTGCCCTGTAAGCCATGGGCCTAGGAGTAACTGGCTTATCCACTAGATAGCCAATCCAGCCCAATATTTTTAATGTGCCATTATTAATAATAGAAAAATGGGGTATATATATATATATATATATATATATATATATATGGATTCATGATACAATATTAGAGACAATATTGCTTATACGATAAAATATTATGAATTTACATTTATTTATTTATATTTATATAATAATCAAAAAATTAAAATATTCATATTTATTTCTAAGTATTATTTTATGTAAATACACATATATACTATGAAAACAATGCAATCTTTCATGTTAATCATTTATTTTGTAAATAATATATTTTTCTTATTTAAAATTTGAATATACTTCTTATAAAATAGACTTAATATTTTATCTATGTATCTATCTCTTTTGAAATAATTAAAGGTGGCTTGTCACAATTTAAATCCCATATTTACGTATGTGGAACCATAAGAAAAATGAGAATTTCTTAATAATGTTTTACCTTTTATGTGTACTATTTTGAAATAATAATTCAATAATAAATAATTATAATTAATATAATGATTTGATGCATCTAATTATTGTCTATAAACTACGCAATATTTTTACAACTATGATGTTTGAAAATTTTTTCCATTATATAATTTGAAATCCTATAAACATACAATCATAATCTAAACTATAAACTTTTCATATTTATTATGAGAAAAATTATTTTAAAAAATAAAATAAAAATGTAATAACTATACAATATTTGTGATGAAAAGTAATAAAACACCGTAATAGAATTTTATTTTAGCATATTAAGATATATTATTAAGAGTTGATTTTTTATATTTTAACTGTGTAATTCAAAATATGTTTTATACATATGGTTTTGATAGCTCGTAAAGAAATTAAGTTTTCATCTCTTATCATTATTTATGCAAAAAATGTTTTTTTTTTTTATTTTAAAAAAAGTAATATAAGGAACTATGAATTATAGACTACAAATATTAACCCAATGTTAGTTGCATGCGATGCAAGAGTAAAAACTACACAAGTACATAAAATAGTATAAGTTATAATAATAACATTAAAATATTGATAGTGTATTACCGAAGATGAAATTTATCAATTTTTATTATAAATGTTGTATAATATAATATATAAATAATAAATTGATAGATGATTGAATGACATTTTCCAATATTATATGTACAAAAATTAACAAATTCATTAATTTATATATATATTTTTTTGTCTCCATCAAGAAAATAGCACATAATAATATAGCAAAAGGGAAAAAATTATTTATTAACCATCTCTAAACTTATTCCAATTATATTTATTGCATTAGGCTACAAAAGGGAAAAAATTATTTATTAACCATCTCTAAATAAAAAATAAAACATAACATAAAATTGGTATAAAAAGAAAAATATGAAGGATCCACTAAACTATATTTTAAAAAAAAATTGAGAAGGGGAATGAAAAATCATCTCCTATCAACATTTACACAATATTTGTGGGAAACAATAAAATTTCATTGGTATATACATAACCAGTTTGATTTATATTTTATTTGAATAAATATATTTTATTTGAATAAATATTTCTAATTAGAAACACCGCAAACTGAATCAAATAAATTAAAAAATAAACACGTTACAAACAATCATAAACATAAACATAATTCTATGCAAATAAAAAATTTCCTTTTGAAAAAAAAAATATATATAAGAAAGGGCTTATTTTGCAATTAATTTTTTATACGAATTATATTAAAATAAGATGGCTTATACTAAATTATTTTTAAAAAAACGGCCAAATGTGTTTACTATAATTTTTCAATGTATAACTGTGTAAAAGCGAAAAAAAAAAATCGAGTGAAAAGGGTGCTAGAATAAGCATATAAAATTTTTATTGAATTATGATGAGTTAGCGTTAAAAATTGTATGACTTAACTTTTAATCATTATTTTTTTATATAATTAATCATAAATTTTAGTATAGTACGTTACCCTTTTCTCCTTACTCATAAATATCAAATATTATCAATAATAATAATAATAATAATAATAATAATAATAATAATAATAATAATAATAATAATTTGGCACCATAATAATATAATTATTTTTGTTATTTATTTATTTTTTAAAATGAATTAAATTTCATTCATATAAAGAAATAAATGAAGAGATAAACACGTTAAATACAATCATAACTATAAACATAATTCTCTACAAATAAAAAATACTAAATAATAATATTTACTTCCTAAAAAAAGTTTACAATTATATTTGGTTTTTTTAATCGACTAATTAATTATGACATGATGTAATTTTTGGTGAAAAAAAAAAGATATAATGTAATTTCATTTTCTGATTACTAAATAAAAATATTTACATTTAACCATTGATTGATGGCTTTCTGTCGTCAGTTTGTCTTCTTCACTTCAGCCCAAAATGGTAAAAAAGGAAACACAACAGGTTAGAAAGAAACAAAACCACCAACATAGTATGCACCCTAACGTACCATATACTTTCCCACTAGGGTTTTTAAGATTAGGTTGAGGCTCACTCTCATTTCTCTGCCGCATTGGAGGGTTTTCCACACTAGTTGAAATTTTCTCATCATTTCGTCTCCATTTTCTTACATCCCAAACACCACTCTCTCTAATTTCGTTTCAATCTCAGATCGGTTTTTCAATCATGGGTTCAATTAAGTTGTAGAGGGGCTCTTTCTTGAAGGGTTTTTAATATTTCTTTATCTATTCGATTGTGCTTACAAATGGCAACCATGAACCCTTTCGATCTCCTCGGCGACGATGACAATGAAGACCCTACTCAGCTTATCGCCGCCGCTCAGCTCAAGGTGGTCGAAAAGCCTAAGAAGCCGTCTGGAGCTGCTCCGCCTCAACCTCAAGCTCAGCCTGCTAAGTCGGCTAAGCTTCCTTCAAAGCCTCTTCCTCCTGCTCAGGCTGGTGAGCTTCGATTCTTTTTATTTCTTCTTCTTTTTGTTATATGTAGCTTCTATTTCGAGCTTTTATCGGTTGGCGTTTAAAATATTGGCTTTGAAGATAATTGCAGAGTTGTATCTACTGAAAACAATACCAGTGGATTTTGTATTTAATGTTTAGAAACTGGTTTTCACCTGTTTGAAGTTGGAGCTGATGCGATATTTATTTCAGAAGATTTAGTTCTGATTTTTGTTTGATGAGGAAATATGGCAAAAGAACTAAGAGGGGATAAGTCTACCTTATTGTCTGGCCACAATCGGAAAAAGTTTGTTCTTGTAATTCTGTTAGAAATATTCGGTTTAATTTATTAATTTTAAATTGTCTTATTTGATCTTTCTTGTTACATTTCGTGTATTTAGTCATTAGCCAATGGCTCAGTCTGTTCTTTATTGGATTCTAGTAGACTCATAGCTTCATAAATGCAGTTCAAACTAAAGATTTTGTTTTGGCTGTTTTAGCATGCACTTTCCAACTTGCTAAAGTCTTGATAGTGGGCTGATTATTTCTCTCTTCAAATATATTTATGATTTCTTGAAGTGTTTATTTATCATATTAGTTGTTTGAACTTGAATCTTATTATGGTTTTGTCCATTTGTTTGGGCTATGAAAGAAATTGCAGTGTGCAAGAAAAATTATGCTTTTTAGTTTCATATTAATTTTATGAGCATCCTAATTTTTTTTTGTACATTATTGAGTAGTAAAAGAAGCTAAGAATGAAGGTGGCCGTGGAGGGGCTCGAGGTGGTGGCCGTGGCCGTGGACGTGGAGGTGGTACTGGATTTAATCGGGATTCAAATATCAACGAGGCTGCCTATGGTAACAACAATGGATTTGCTGGTGGATACAGGCCTTCTGAGGAGGGAGATGCTGCAAAGCTGCCCTCTGAGAGGCGCAGCTATGGTGGTCCTCCTCGGGGTTACCGTGGAGGACCTCGCCGAGGTGGTTTTAGCAATGGGGAAAGTGGAGAAGGTGAACGCCCACGAAGGGTATTTGACCGCCGAAGTGGTACTGGTCGTGGGTTAGTATTTGTTTATACCATCTCATTAATGTGCTACACTTATTTTCCAAGTTATTGATGACTAGCATTTGTCTTCGGTATTCCTTATCCCAGGAATGAGATCAAGCGTGAAGGATCTGGTCGTGGTAATTGGGGGACTACTGCTGACGACATTGCCCCGTAAGTGCCTTTTTATCCCAATATAATTAGTTCCGAAAACTCCTCTTGTGAGCATATGGTTTTAGTTCAAGGTATATTTATTATTTACATCTGTGGTTATTTGCTAAATTAAGGGAAACTGAGGAAGCTGTTGTTGAAATTGAAAAGAACGTCAGTGTTGAGAAGCAACCAGGAGAGGAGGATGCTGCTGATGTCAACAAGGACAGTCCAGCAAATGAGCCTGAAGAGAAAGAGCCTGAAGAGGACAAGGTACATCGTCTTTTCTGGAATTATTTGTATTTTAGTTGCACGTCATGTAGATTTTTATGATTAGATCGAAAGCCATTTATGGCTCCTTTTTCATAGCACTATGTAGGTGCACGTATCATTGATTACCTAGTAACAACCAAAAGATTTTACGTATTGTCCAAATGGCAGGATACTATTTTTATTTGGCAACTGGGCACAGTTTTTTATTTTCTTATATATGTTATATGATCTTTGATTTTCTGATGATGCATAGTTCTTTGTCAAGGTTGTGTTCCACACTAGCTGTCCGAATAGCCTTTGTATCAATGTTTTGTGGTTTTCATATTTTTGATAAACTACTTTTCTGCAGTTGTGGTTCGAATTTTTTGCCTTTAAAGAAAGTGAAAAATTGATAAAAAAAAAACCATGATGTGAGGAACCTGTGTTGATCCTAATGTATCTTTTTTAGACTAAATTTTGAAATTTTGGAACTTGTTTCATTTTCTGGGTGATTCATATTGTACTTCTTTTCCCTGCTTAGATGGAAACATCTTTAATAAATATGTACACAATTTTTTGTGACAGATATAACTTAATCTTTCTAGCTTCATGAATGCTTATAGGTGTATTAAGTTGCTTGTGTTTACAGATATCTAAGTAGTCTTTTGACATGGAAAGTAATTATCTCACCTTAATTGATTGGCCTTATCTTACCTTTCAATTTTTTTTTTTTTGTTTTTGCATTTTAATTTTGAAGTTCTAACAAAAGCAATGACTTTGAATTTATGTTCTTTATGAGGTAAGTTTTATTCCTGTGTTGTGAGCAGGAAATGACATTGGAAGAGTATGAGAAAATTCGTGAGGAAAAGAGGAAGGCTTTGCTGTCATCAAAGGCCGAGGAACGAAAAGTTGATGTGGAGAAAGAGTTTGGCTCCATGCTTCAGCTTTCAAACAAGAAGGAAAATAATGACATCTTTATCAAACTGGTAACAACATTGATCACGTTGCTGTAATAATTTGTATTTAAGAAAAGGTTAAATAGACATTGACTTGTAATCCTTTGTCTTCAAGGGTTCTGAGAAGGACAAGCGGAAGGAGGCTGCTGACAAAGAAGAACGAGCCAAGAAGGTGCTTATCTTTTAGTGATAGCTTCCATTTTTGTTTGGTGCCTAATATATTCCTTGCTGGGATGCTTTTTTTTAAATGCTTATGTTGTTACTTGGCTAACCATATAAATACAATAGTTAGTTCTTTGGTGATTTATCCTTGTGCTTGAAATGCTAAAGTGTAATTTGCTTGTAGGCTGTAAGCATTAATGAGTTCTTGAAGCCTGCTGATGGAGAGAGGTATTACTCTGGGAGTCGGGGACGTGGCCGTGGCCGTGGTCAGAGAGGCGGATATGGTGGAGGGGGACGTGATGTTGCAGCCCCATCAATCGAGGATCCTGGGCAGTTCCCCACTTTGGGTGGCAAATGAGGTGGTACTTCATCTGTAATGTTGCAGAGGGCATAATACGGTAGCTTCTATGCCCTCTGCTGTGTTCTGGAACTTGCATCAAAAGCCAGCAACAGAAATTCTGTTTCATGCATTAAAAAACCCTTTTATCATTTAGTCTGTCGGGTGTAAATTTTAGATATTCCTCCATGGATATCTGCCTCAGAATTCCCTCTCGACTTTGATATGCATGCATACTCCTTTTTTTTTACTCTTTTTTTTGGTCTAAATTAGGGATATGGAGTCATTATTATGTCTTGGACTGAGTAGTGGCATCAGTTTTGGATTGTAATAGGTCGAGCACTTTGTAGTCTTTTCTGTCTGCTGTGTTTCTTAATATTAATTTTTCATAATGCTTCAAGCTAAAATCTGGAGTTCCTCGTCGGAAGGGTCAACATATTATCAAAGAGTTGCAGGTTAAAAATTGTTGCTTCCTCTCTTTTTAACCATCGAGGTAAAGAAATCGAAACAAAATACTATGAATAATAATTAAATTTCATGAAGGCACAATTTGACATTAATTTGACAAAGAAATGGTTAGATTTCTTGGGGTTGCTGTTTAGTGGTACAAATATTTATTCAGGAATAATGAAAAATGTTGTAAAATTTTGCTTGTTGTCAGTGTACGAGTTGGACTTTTACAGGTTCGTTACATTTGTTTTTTGGTAAAAACTGATGATGTTTTGCATCAGCTTTAATTTGTTACAAGTTGATCGCCACACGTGATTGTACCTCACAATGATTAGTAGCTGATGAATGAGGAAAATAGGTCCACTTTCTTTCAAAATGAAGAAGTTTTTTTTTTTTTTTTTTGAAACTGTGAACTTGTGAAAAGCCACTGGAAATTATTAAAAGGGATTGTGAAAATCCAGCTTTAGCCTGATCCACTCGGTGGCGCATGGCCGCTATTCGACCCTGAGATGGTCTTTTGACGAGTCTCGCTGGAGAAACACAGATTCACTCCTTTTCAACCAATGAAACTGCTCCATAGTAAAAAACAAGATAAAACCCATGAAGAACAGTGAAAAAGTCCTTGTAGCTAGGCTAGATACGAAACCAAAAGTATGAAACCCCACAAGAGCCCTAGCGGCAGAAGTAGATCGAGCGAGAATCACACGGTCTCTGCTTGAAGAGAACCATTATACCCTTTTTGATTGATGAGATAAATCTGGCTGATAGAAAATCTGCTTGGTTTCCGAGTAAATCGGACTAAACAACCTCCAAATTTCGAATTTCCAATTCTTGAAGCTCAAAATATGATGTTTTAAGTACTAAAGTTGAAAAAAAAGAACCATAGGCTGAGATACAAAAATATCCGTAATTAGGTCAAATTCAACGAAACTGCTAAATTTGAAAGAAAAAGAGATCTAGGGAAAAAAGCGCCTTCCTTTAATTTATACCAGTTAAACCAGTTTCTCGAGAATATGCATCGTCTTTCGAGAAAACAATGCTCGCTCTCCCTTCCTTGTTTCAGAATTTTCTCACCATCCAAACAACAGAAAGTGTCTGTGTCTACCTCCTCACTTCCGGTACCATACGTCAAACAAGGTACAGATTGCAGCTCATCACCAAAAATTCACTTGGTTCCTTCAAGTAAACCCACAAGTTTCATCAAATGTAAAACACTCGATCACTGTAAAACCAATGATGTCATTTTGTCAAACCAGCAAATCACTAGTTATATCAGGTCTGGTGATTTGGATTCAGCTCTGTTTCTGTTCAGTAAAATGACGGTTAAAACGACAGTTACATGGAATTCAATTTTAGCTGGCTATTCGAAAAGCCACGGGAAAATTAAGGAAGCCCGTGAACTGTTTGATAAAATGCCTAAACCAGACACTGTATCTTATAACACAATGTTAGCTTGTTATGTATATAATTCTGATATGGAAACAGCTCAGGCTTTCTTTGAGAGAATACCTAATAAAGACACAGCTTCTTGGAATACAATGATTTCAGGTTTTGCCCGTAATGGGCAAATGGACAAGGCGCATGATTTGTTCTTGACAATGCCTAATAAAAACAACGTTACATGGAATGCTATTATTTCAGGGTACATAGCTTGTGGGAATATGGATTCAGCTGTAAAATATTTTGAACTCGCGCCAGTTAAGAGCGTGGTGGCTTGGACCGCGATGATAACTGGATACATGAAATTCGGGAAGATTAAATTAGCAGAGAAATTGTTTCAAGAAATGTCCAAAGAGAATGTGGTCACTTGGAATGCGATGATAGCAGGTTACATTGAGAATTCTAAAGCTGAGTGTGGTGTGAAGCTTTTCAAAACAATGTTAGAGATTGGTGTAAAACCAAATCCAGCTACTCTCAGTAGTGTCTTGTTAGGATGTAGTGAGTTGTCTGCTTTACAATTGGGGAAGCAAATTCATCAACTTGTTTGTAAGTATCCACTGTCTGGCGATACAACTGCAGGAACATCATTGGTTAGCATGTATTTTAAATGTGGAGATTTAGATGATGCTTTGAAATTGTTTCTTCAGATACCCAGGAAGGATGTAGTCACTTGGAATGTGATGATTTCGGGTTATGCCCAACATGGAGCTGGCAAGAAATCTCTAAGCTTTTTTAATGAAATGAAAAAGGCAGGAGTCGGACCAGATTGGATCACCTTTGTTGAAGTATTATTGGCTTGTAATCACGCAGGATTAGTTGATCTTGGTGTGCAATATTTTCACTCTATGCGTGATCATGGAATTGAAACTAAATCAGAGCATTATACATGTATGGTTGATCTTCTTGGTCGGGCTGGTAAGTTAAATGATGCAGTAGATTTGATAAAGAGAATGCCTTTTAAACCTCATGCTGCTATATTTGGAACTCTATTGGGCGCTTGTAGGATCCACAAAAACATAGAAATAGCAGAGTTTGCAGCGAAGAACTTGCTTGAACTTGATCCCACAAGCGCAACGGGTTATGTCCAACTAGCAAACATTTATGCAGCTCGGAATCAATGGGATGAAGTTGCCAGAGTTAGGCGATTGATGAGAAGTAGCAAGGTAGTGAAGACCCCTGGGTATAGTTGGCTTGAAGTTGAGAATGTCGCCCATAAGTTCCGGTCAAGCGATAGGGTTCATCCAGAATTGGATTCCATACACAAGAAACTGAATGAATTAGAGAAGAAAATGAAGTTGGCCGGATATGTGCCGGAGCTTGAATATGAATTACATGATGTGGGAAAAGAGCAGAAAGAGCAGCTTTTGCTATGGCACAGTGAGAAGCTGGCAATTGCTTATGGCCTTCTCAAATTGCCATTAACGAGTCCAATTCGGGTGTTCAAAAACTTGAGAGTATGTGGGGATTGTCATCTTGCTATAAAGTACATATCAGCTATAGAAAAAAGAGAAATTATTGTTAGAGATAATACGAGGTTCCATCATTTCAAGGATGGACTTTGCTCTTGTGGTGATTATTGGTAGGCTCACAAATTTGTACAACCTCGTTCTTTTTTGAGAAACTAGCTCAAAAATTTTGGGAACATCTGTCGTGTTAGCCTGAAATGCTCTAAATCAAAATATGAAATTTCATATCCCATAAGAGTAGATGAACAAAATAAGGTAAATACTGGTATTCACCAATATTCCTAATTTGTACAAATGATTCTGACAATCGAATTACACTTAAAAGAATGGAAAGTCTAACCATGCCCAACTGACGAGAAAAAGCAAATCATAAACAAATAAATTTCTTATCTAAGCAAATGAAACCGAACTAGTATTACATGACATAACAAACATTGTCAACATCACAACCCACTCCCATTTAAGAAGAGCAGCAACCCGACTTCTGATTGACAGGCTGCCCCCTAATTTGCACAGTTGGTGGCCTTGCATTGTTCATTGCTGGTTGGCTGGCCATCCTGTAGTTAACAATATAGTAAGAAGAGGTAAATAGTCAAGAGACGAACGTGAATTCAAACAAAAGAAAGTAATAGTGAACAATTCAAATCTTGTTTTCTAAGAAATATGCATATACGAGAAAAGCAATGTTAGATTACCTGTTCTTAATCTCAGCAGCCATGGCCATGAAAGCCTGTTCAACATTTGTGGAGTTTTTAGCACTTGTTTCCATGAAAGGGATTCCAATTTCATCAGCAAATGCCTGTGCTCAGAAAATTGCAACTTCAATAACAAAACCTCTAGATATTACCTAATAGTAACTAAACTAAATCATTCAGCAAATAAGCTGGCATATGAAAGAATCCGAAATTATTGTTACCTTTGCAGTCTCATATGAAACAACTTTGTTTGCTGTGAGGTCACACTTGTTACCAACTAGAAGCTTGTTCACATTTTCACTTGCATAACGGTCGATTTCACTCAACCATTGTTTGACATTGTTGAAGCTCTCTTGGTCTGTAACATCATAAACAACCTAGCAAAAAGCCACCAAAAATTAGCAAAAAATATGAGGAAACCATTCAATATCTTGTAAAAATAGTGAATGCAGAACTTACAATAATGCCATGTGCACCTCGATAGTAACTGCTAGTGATAGTTCTAAAACGTTCTTGCCCTGCTGTGTCCCACTGCACATTTACATTGGAGACGCAATGTTTAAGAAATTTGCAACACTTGTAAGAAATATCCCATAAAATTCTAGAGTTGTGGACAACTAGTTCCAGTAATAAAAAATTTCTAAAAACTGCTTCCAACAACCTCCGGAAAGTTATATGTTTTACAGGATTAAGACCATGGAATTTAAATCCGGTTGCAATAAAATCAATGCAGAAGCTTAAGTAAAAACAAGGGATAGAAAACATCGCCAAATGAGATGATCTGATGACTTACTATTTGGAGCTTAATAGTTTTGCCGTCCTGCTCCACAGTTCGAATTTTCTGCACATCACAACAAGAAAAAATCAATATACAAGCATTGAAAGAAGAAATAACAAAATTTCAAAGGCGTTATATCTGATAATGGGCATTTAAACTGAAAATTACTTACAAAGTCAACACCAATGGTACTGATGTAGCTCTCGAGATAAGAATCATCCTGGTTACCAGGAAAACATAGAATACAATCAGAAAGCATATCAAAAGATCATTAACACAAACTTAAAATGCTACCATTCAGTTACATAAGGGCAATCTAATTTCTTGCCTAAAGCTACGCTAATGTTTTAGTTATCAGTAGCTTCTAATAAAGCTTCTAACATAATTTATTTCAAATACTACTATGCCGCTCCAATTTAAAAAAGAAAAAGGATGATACTATTGAATTAGAAAATGATAAATAATACTAATAAAGAAGACAACAAAAAAAAAAAAAAAAAGAGATGTGTCTATAAGTGCAGGTGGTAGAAACTTACAGCAAACCTCAGAAGTAGACAAGATTTGCCGACACCTGAATCTCCAATTAGCAAAAGCTTGAACAAATAATCACTGAAAAATTTATAACAAAACAATAAATTACAAATCAATTTCTTGTAAATAAGCAAAATTAATAAGTCATGTGAACTGATCTGAATTCAGAAAACCTAGATCTAAGCAATCAAACCAATATCAAATAAAAGAATTAAATCGACAATCAAGTTAATTAAAAAAAATAATATTAACAAAAACCAAATCATGTTAAGAAAAGACCTAATTAGCGAATTGAGTAATTACAGATCCAGGCGAATTAAAAGCTATATCAGACGTAACTTGATCAAAATAAAGAAACTCAAATTTATAGGATTGAAGGAGGATAAGATTAGAGCTTACTATTCAGGATTCATGATTCCGGCGTAAAATAATTAGTTGAATATCAAGAATTTAGAATTAGACTCTGGAAACAGAGCAAAGTGATTATGTTTCCGGCGAAAAGCACACGACGTGCGGAATAATGCTGGGAGAAATGATCGGAGTTACTGATTATCGTCGGAAAGAAAAGAGAGTTTTTTTATGACAAAGGGAAGATGTAATCGAGAAAATTTGGGTGAGGGGTGAGAGATACGTGTATATAAGAAGGACCCGATTTCGTCGGAATTTATTTGAAGTGGTTGTGACGTGTCAGCGGTATGTAATGCTTGCCTCGTGTTGTACACTTTGTATTAAAATTACGAAATGTTCCAGTTATTCTTTCTTTCCAATGTGATGAAGTGTAAACAATATAACCTTCAAACATTACCGTTTAAAATAATAATATAATAAAAAATTACCGAATAATATGTATTCATGTCAAACTAAATAAAAATAATATTCAACCATTTGATTTAATTACTACCCATTTATTTTAATTTTAAATTCTTTTTGTTATTGTCGGTAATTTTATTGGAGATTTTGAGTTGAATTTTAACATTGTTAAATAACAATATAGCCCTCATGAGAGGCTACTCTATTATGTAATCAAGATTAAAAAAACATTATCTTATTATTGTCATTGCCATATAAAACTATCCATTTATGTCTTACTCTTACAATATGGTTGATATTAAAATATGTACTTCATGGAAGTTTAGCTAAAAATCACATAAGCGTTTTCATTTTCAAATAAAACTCCACATGAGAATTTTTTTCAAATAAGATAAGAAAAGGAATATGTGTACGGGAAGTCAAAGAATTTGCAAAAGAAAAAAACTGTAAATTCGCTGTTGCTGAGAAGAAGTTTCGAATACGATAGAAATACGAAACCAATTTGTTTAATGTTTTTAGTTGGGTGCTTCGAAGCTGCGTATTTGGGCGGTAAATATTGCTTGTCTTGTCTCTTAACAATTAAAATGTCTTGACGTCTCGAGTGTAAAAAGCGCGTGTAGTACCAAACTTATACCCGGGAACCAAAAAGAGAAGACGCATGCATAAAGCCATAAACGAACAAAAAGAAAAAAAAAGGTAAATCTAACGCGGTTGTGAAGGCCACGTCACGTGCATGTAATTGTAAAGCTTTTTTCTTTTTACAAGTTCTAAAATGGTGGGCTTTGAATTATAATTCATTTTTCGCTTGCAAAGTGCGTTGTAAGGTGGGAGCTCCCTCCCTATGGTCTTCGTTTATTTTATTCATAAATATAAAATATTTTTAATATATAAATATTACTGTTGTTTTTATTTATCTCGCTTGTTTCCAAAAGGAAAATTAAATTATATACGGTTTGGTTTAGTTATGGGAATTTAATTTTTCGTAAAAGAATTATTTTAGTATGAAAATAGATTTTCAGAATAAAAATATAAAAGTTGAGTTATCGTGTTTGAATAGAAATATTTTTTTTTAAAAAAATAATAAACATGTTTAATTCAAATTATTTTTTTATTTTAATATATACTTTCACATGATTTAAGACAAAAAATAATTTTTCACGTATATACAGAATCGCATAATTAGAAATTCAATTTTTTTTCCACGTATATACAGAGTCGCATGATTAGAAATTCAATTTTTTAAAAAAGTTAAAGTATAAATTTAAATTAACGTAAAAAATTCAATTTTTGCATTCACTTTTCTATTACAATTCTTAAATTAAACGCACTTAATTTAAATTTATTATGATTTTTTTATATTGACATTTTAACTCACACACCCTAATGAGGGGCCATATTTAAAAAAACCAAACTCCAACACAATTTGTAAGTTTGAGATTAGCACAATGCAAGTACAATTTAGATTTTTTTTTTGGACTGAAAGTACAGTTTAGATTAGGTCCCTTGCACATATTAGCTTTTAATTCACAAATAAATAAAGAGAATAGAATAAGATCTCTGCGTAAGAGTTTTGAAAAATGCATTTCAATTATATTTGCCATTGGTATTAAAAACTTTTTTTTTTTTATAGATGTGATTGTGATTTTTTCGTAATTAAAAAAATAAATTTTTGAATAGTAATTTTTTAAAAAATTTAAAAGTGAAATAATTTTTTACCAAAGTATTATTTATCCTAAAAAAAATAAAAGAATTTACATTGTTTAAAAAAATTTTTGTTTAACATTACTAGAAAACCTTTCTTTCTTTGAATAAAAACTTGTTGACATTTCCTTATCGAACAGCAATATTTGCTTCAGAAACATTCCTTTCAAATAAAAGTGGCCGAGAGCGGCGCTTGTTAGTAACCAACGAGAAAACCTCCCAAAAAGGACACTTTCTCAGGAACCAAACATCAAACAGTTCATCTTCCCAAGAAAAAGAAGATGCAGAGATCATCGAGCAGTTCTCGTGTGGCTGAAGAGTACTTCAACAACACAAACACAAATTACACAGACAAAGAGCAGCTACAACTTCCCACTTACGATCCTCTTTCTCACGTTGCCAAGAAGGAAAGGTCTCGTCTCAGATCTGCAGAGAACACAATCCATCTTATCCCCCTTGTACTTGTTCTCTGCGCCATCATCCTCTGGTTCTTCTCCAATACAGGTACGGGAATTAAGAATTTCTGTTTCTCAATTACTTCAATTGCTTTCTACTTTAATTTCCAATAAATCTTCAAACTTAATCAGTTGAATTAATTCTATGTTCATAAAGGTACTGTCTAGCTCATCAACCAATTGCAATTACTATCTTTGGTATATTAGTTCAAAAACATTATCAATGATTGGGTTCTTGTAGTTGAGAATATTCGGTTTGTTGGTATCCCACGTATCAAGGTTTAATTATAATGACATGAGGTTTGGTTTGTTTTTTTAATTTTATCTTTCTACTAACGTAGTTCTTGCTCTAATTATGCTTTCTTTCTACGCAAGTGATAATATCTTTGATTAGTAAAAAGAGATTGCTTAAACTTGTTGTTTTCTTGTGCTTCATAGCTACACTATTAGATACTTATCCTTTGATACCAAACATTCATACATAATTAAGCTTTATAATATTAATTTGACTTTTCAAATTGTTCATGCTACCTTTTACCTTCTGCTTGATGAATTGGACCCCTTAGATTACTTGAACAATCAATGATTTCCATATATTTTTAAGATCAAGAATGCAAGTTGGTTTTCTTGATTGAATCCGAAGGCTCTATTGCTCTTTGGTCCTAATACCTTCAGTTCATGTATAAGGCTAAAATTTTGAAAGGACAGAAATTGAGATCACTGGCTTCGTATATGTTCACATTTGGGTTTTGGTTTTCAGTCTTAACCAATAGAATAGATGCTGAATTACCAATTTCTCTATGGCGGATTGTCTTCCTCATAGTTGTTGTAGTGTTGTGGGATTTGCTTTGATGAATTAGATATATGTAAGATGTAGCTTTAAGTTCACTTGCATTGCAGATAAGTATTTTGCAGAACTTAAGTTCACTTAGATGATACCGTATCTTGTCTTTTACACCATATGATTTTGTGCCCGACTGTTATTATAAATTTGACAAATTATAGAATTGTCTAATGATTAAAATGCGTGGTCATTGTAAAGAAGTATAATTTGCTATTACTTGATTATGTAGTTTGTAAACTTAGAAATAGAAACTTGTGTCATTCCAACCCACATACATTTATGAATAAAGCCCATGATTTAACTTGAAGATACTGTGAATGTATTAAATGATAATATGAATTTATATAATCATCTAATGTTTACTTTGTTGGATCATTTTCAAATTTGGAAACTTGTTTGTCGTTGGCAGAGTCAAGGGTTTGATCATTGTTGATGAACTTGAAGATGACATCAGTTCGTATCGCAGTCTGCCATGGAGCATAGAGAGCCAGCGCTATTCAATCAAACTAAAAGACCCGGTTCATTACATCTTGTTGAAAGGTTTAACAAAATGTTTATAGAAGTTTGCTCTTAAACGATTTTCATGTTTGTGCAAGTTTTCCACTGAAATGTTTGCTCTTCAACATCATATTTAAATGTATGTCTAAAATACAACTTTTATGGAATAAATAGCTTTTATTTTTTGCTTGAGATTCTTAAGAGTAGATAAATTTCGATAGAATGAAGGAATGAGGACACTTTATTTCTATACCATGCTGGGAAAATTACAAGATATCTACTTTTCATGTCACTCTTATAATGCTATTTCTATTACATTTGCTTTCTTAGAATATGAAGCAACGTGTTCGTAACTTGTAACACAACAAAATCATCAGGATATCTATACAATGAATTACAATACAGGGAGATGATTGGCGGTTCAATTTGTTTTCAGCAGAGGCTCACATTCAAAATTTGTATGTTCCATGATTGGTCCGAGCCTGACCAGCTTAGGTATCACAACATTGTTCCGAAAAGAGCAAACAATGGGATCCTCCCACTGCAACAGTGTTCCAACAACATTTGCACGAATAGTTAATGGGAAAACACGAGGCCATCTTTCACTTCCATATGACTTGAAAGCTTCTTCTATTGAAGCAGGTCCAGAGTCTATTGCTTCTGCAAGCTTTCTTGCTAGAATTACAGAATCCTCCAATGCACAGCAAGCACCTTGTCCTAGATTGGGAGTCATTGGATGCCATGCATCTCCAACCAGCACAACCCTCCCATTTGAAGCTGCAGGGCTTATGGATGGCCACAACCAGCGATCTAGGAGGGGTGTTTTACTTAATGTTTCATCTGGGGATACATCTATCAGGTTCAGTAGATCAGAAGGCCAGTTGTTGACTAATTTCTTAGCTTCTTTCTTCAACACAAACGGATCAGAAATTCTGGGACCTGCATTAGTTTAAAGATATTAACAGGGGTGATATAGTTCATTAGCCAAAAATCATATCCTGCAGGATTCTCAATTACAAGTATAATGACCTGGAGATGGACTGTTGAAACAGATAAACCAGTAAACTTTGGTTGGAGAAACAGGAACATATCCGGCCCGTATCCCCCTTCCATATACATAGTTCACCCTGGGTGTAAATGGTTGGCCATTCGGATAAAACCCTAGGCCGCGGTAGGCAACGTGCCCAACATACTTAGGCTCGGAGAATCCCATCCACTTGGCGACTGGAGATCGGACACCATCACAGCCAATAACAATCTGTCAAATCAATGGGTAAGCTTATGAACGATAGCCTCAGAAAACAAACTTACAGAAATTCGACATTCAGACATTGCATAACTGACCTTGGCAAGTAACTGGGTTCCATCCTTTAGTTGCAGATAAGTTTCTCCATTTTCAGTTTTTTCAATGCTTTCTAGTCCTGAAGAGAAACGGACTGTTCCTGCCGGCAGCCGATTAGCCAGAGTCTCCAGAAGTATTCTCCTCTCTACTGCACGAACTTCTTGGCTGACCCATCAATTAATTGAAATTAGTAAACTCAGAAATTATTTTACTTACGTTCAACAACATGCTCTTTTTACCTTTCATCTTCATCTTTAAATCGGAAAGATCGAAGCTCTCTTCCATCTTCTGACTTGATTACTATCCTGCACAGCTGATCACATGAACAGTTGTATAATGTAACGACATTCGTAATGATGCCCAATAAGAAAAATGTAACCATGAAAACAAAATTAAAAATAAAATATACCCTTGAATTTCAAGAAATTGGGTCCTGAGCTCACTTCCAACTCCAATTACATCCAATACCCTCCATCCATTTTTGAAAAGAGTAAGTGAGGTACCACTAGTTCTAAGTGATTCTGCCTGTTCCACCACTAACGACCCAATTCCGAGCCTAGACAAGACACCATCATCATCACCAATTGCAAGATATGAATAAAATAAATTTGCTATAGATTTCAATTAATTCAATAAAATCCCATGAAATAAATGAATTAACCTGACCTGTGAAGAGAAACAGCAGTAGCGAGGCCAGCAATTCCAGCTCCTACAATTACAATATCTTGCTTAATAACATCAGTATCAGCTTTTACAGCTCTAATAATCGATAAAGAGGTGGGTTTGGTTCTACTGCGGAGAATAAAAGAGGAGTGGGTTTGCGGGAATCGTAGTATCGAGGGAAAAGAGGAAGATGATGCTAAGGCTAAAGCCATTGATGTTTGGGAGTGGGATTAGTGGTGGATATGAATTATGAAATGAACTGTTTTTTCACTAGAAAACCCAGGAAAAGGGAAAAAAGACGTTTTTTTAAGGTACTTTTCTTTTGGCTGGGAAGTAAACGGAACCAATTCTTATTTTAATTAATTTTTTTAATTTTAATTTAAAAAATTAAATTTAATTAATGTTTTAATGTTGTTATATAAATATAAAAAAATATTGAACTACTGTTGTATGTACCACTGTTGTATGAGTATTGTTCAACTACAATTATTGCATAATTATTGTATAGATTTTATATTAAAATTGTATAGAGTTTTTTTTTTATTTTTTTTTAAAAAAAATTTGAAAATAATATTAAAATTTAATGAGTACAATTTTTTCTAATTTGTTCTGACTTAATTTCATTTTTTTAAAATAAAATAAAAAATAAATCTATTTTTACATATTCCTATTTTCGTTTTTGGGCTTTGATTAGGCAATGTTTGGGAACTAAGCCCCTTGCCATAGCGATTTTGGGGCTGTTAGCAAAAAAAAAAAAAAAAAGGGAAATACACACTGCGGATCAGGAATGGAAGTGGGTAGAATATCCACAAAATTTTTAATATCCAAACTCAAATTCATTTAATTTTTAATATCCATGCTATGAAAATATATCTAGGGAATATCCAAACCCACACTCATTTAATTTTTAAATAACCACACTTATTCTATATCCGCAGTGTGATGAGACGAATACTTGTAAAAATTAACATAATAATTTGCAGATACATAAATAAAATAGAGATCTATTTTTTTTCCAAACCAAAAAAAAAAAAAATTCTTGCCGAATTTATATTGGAGAAATTAGAATCCTTATTAAAAATAATAAACAAAAACATAATCGATCAATTAAAAAATGGATGAGTAATTTTTGTAATAAATATAAAATATTTAAATTTAATGGATATTGTGGGTATTCATTATCCAACGGTCGGATATCTGCACACAATTCAAACCCGCAATAAATATTAATTCTAATACTCAAATACATGTTTGTCCCATTTAATAATTTTTCAAACCCGTCCCGCGTAAATTTTATGAGTCGGATATCTATAAAAATTCTTCTCACTTCCATACATAGTATAACACAATCACCTTCAATTTAATTTAATTTTATTTTGATATTGATATTCACTTTTTTTTTTAAAAAAAAAAAGTAGGTCAAAATGTTCAAAAATTTTGAAAAATTCATTTTTAAATTTTCTCCATTAATGCTAATTTTTCATTTTCCATCAAGCATATTTCGCAGCCTAATTTCTTCATTGGAGCACGAATTATCATCAGTCGACCACCACGACCTTGAAGTCCGTTTTTTGTCGAGTCGACTGCTAAAAAACAGCTCCACTCCACCGCAGCTAGAAGCCCTACATAGATCGGGCTCTACATCACCATAATGTTCTAATCCACTTTCCGATGGCTTCTAGTTAAGGGCAGAGCTAGTATGGGTCTCATAAGGGTGCTGAACCCCCCTTAACTTTAAGACTGAAAATATTACGTGTAAATACTTGAAGCATATTAAATATGAGTGTGGTTGTTTCTAAATGTCCAAAAAAGCTTCAAAAATTTATTAATGAGGTGCTAGGTAATAAAGATTTTAGATCTAAGAAAAACATAAAGTATTGATAATTATTTGACTATATATTATACTAATTTATTTTTTATTTAGCTTCAGTGAACTCCCGCATCAAATGATATAAAATCTTAAATTAAAATAGTACGGGCAACAAACAATTTTGCAGAATAAGTAACGCACACGGTTACAACCTGTTAAACAAAATATTCAGTGAAAACAACTGTCATTGCTAATGCTATTAATAGAGTGTGATGTGTGAAGATACAATTCGATGCTACAAATTTATTTATTTAATTTAGTTTATGATAATAAATTTAAAACAATTTATTAGTTCGTGAGTCCTATTGTTTAAAATATTTTATCAAATTGGAATGAAGAAAATTAATCTAACATATTATTCATTCAACCATTTATTATAGACAACTGTTTTTTTATTCATTTCATGATAATAATAATGAAAAAGATAAATTGGGACGAATTTATTATTTTGATATAGTTGGAAGAAAAATAATATAATTGAATAATTGGGAAGTTGGAAGGAAAAAAAAAATATATAAAAATAAAGAGTTAGCGTGTAGTTAGGGATATAGTTAGTTGATAGTTAATAACATTAACTGGGTTTTTATGATTTGAGAGCATTTTCATAATGATTTAAATTAGGTGTAGCTGTAATGTTTCCCACTGTCTTAACATTGCATCCAAGAAGATCACTAGCCTTGCTCCCACCATTTTTTGTAGCTAGAGGCTGACTCAACTACGAAGAAGGATTTACAACTCCATAATTATCCTTACTAATACAACACTAATCATCCAAAACAACTCTGAAAATGGAATTACAGATTTTTAGCCTTACTCTTTTTTAAATTAGTGTACTTATTTATGTATGTACGCAGAGAATGGAAATTTTTAGGAGGTTTTTTGTCTAAAAATAAAATTTTAAAGAATTTTTATTTTTAAAAAATTAAGGATTTTTACTGTCCATCTCTTATTTTTTTTATAACTTTATTCCAAATTTATCATATTAATAAAAAAAAAAAGCGGATCCCACATCTACTAGAAACAAATAACATGATATATTTGTACTAAAGTGGCTATTGTCTATTAAATTTTATTACATGTCCAATAGCATTCTTATATAAGAAAATAAAGGCATTTAATTTAAATTTTGGGGCATGAAGAAGACAGCGGCCAACCAAAAGAATTGAAATGAAATTATGGATGGTGGTTTAACAAACGCTGCCTTCAATTTTGTGTTCTCTTCTCCTCCATTCATATATACTAGTATTAAATACTCCACCTACATAGCAGTATATATAATCATTTTCAATCCAAAATGCTAGAATTGAAAATATTCCATCTCTTATTTTTATTTTGGTTAAACCAAATTTAATTTGTTTAAGGTTTCTTCAAGCCTTACAACTAACAGGGGACTAGAAGATGTTAGGTTTACCAGCAGGTTACACATTTCTAATTAATTAACCAATGATGAGGACACACGTATTTTTTGCCCATAAATGTAACTGTCTTCTTCCTCTCACACGAGTTTCTTGTATTTTCAAGTTTCATTCCAATAATAAAAGAGCAATTGCAATTGTAGGAGTAAATAGCTGAACAATAAATGATACAATTATTGAAGAGCAAATCAGTAATATGTCTCATCATTACTAATAACTTTCAGGTGTATTTTATTCTTCGGCTAACAAAATAATCACACTTTTCCTAACAATCTCACCGCATTTAAATTGAAAATTAAAAATAAGAATGGTCTTTTTTTCCTTTGGCTAATATAATAAATTATCCAGACTTGAACTTTGTATTATGTTATCCTAAATTTTTTTTAGACCCACAAGTTAATTTTTTTATTATCAAAACAATGTAGTTAATTATGTTGGAATATTACTATAGATATTTTCTAACAAATTTTTAAGAACTATAAGGTAGATTAGACAATATTTATTGAGATAATTTTCAATAAATTTTGTTTTTTTTTTTTCATGAAATCCACTTTTGAATTAGAAATTTCTGATGACATAGCAAGAAAGTAGAGAGGTGGAAGGCTGGAAGTAACCTTAGGCAATTAATTAGTGATGACTGAGCTGACCTTTAATGAAACCTTTTCTGTTATAATTTTAAAAAGAGACCTAGATGTTGTTATACGAAGCTCTAATAAGTTTGGACCCAGCAAGAAAATTTATTGTAAGGCGGCCTCATAAATTTACCTTTACAAAGTAGTACTAGTTTATTTTAAATGCACATTTATTGGTTTTCCTAACTTTTTTTAGTAGTGCTGCAAATTTAGGTTTAAATTCACTCTCTCATGAGAATTTTTTGTTGATTGAACATATTAATTACTAATATTTACAAATAAACAAAGAGCTGGCGATCTAACCCAGGAAACATGTATTATTTTTCAAAAAATAATACTAGCATCATTAATTTAATGTGTTATAGTTTTTTTTTTCACAATAATTTAATGTGTTATAGTTATAATCAAATTTGGCAAGTCTAAGGGGTGTTTGGTTTAGCTTATTCACAAAGCTAATAACTGTTTCAGATCAATCATCTATTATTAAAAAATAATTTTACATGTAACACAACCTACAATTGTATCATGTTATTGTTAAAGTGTTTCTATCATCATATACAACAAAATATTATTTAGTCGATGCTATATATCAACAAACGGAAGGATATCTTAGACCTTATAAAGGAATAAGGTATCATCAAATTTTCAATGCGACCGTCAGCCAAAAGGCATGAAAGAGACTTTTAATTGTTGACATTCATCCCTCATAAGTTGTATTGAAAGAACTTTTGGAGTTTGAAAGATAATATAGAAAATATTACGATTAATGTCTGCATATCCATTTTATGTCCAAAAAAACATCAAAATTGTATCTATGGTGCTGCATAATTATATTCAAAGAAAAGCCTCCGTGGATTTGATAAAAATCCAAATTTTGTGCCACTTGATGTATTTAATAACATAAAAAACATTCAACCAGAGGAAACTGCTGCAACTATTCAGATTTTACGAATTGCACATAGTTCAATGGAAAAAAAATTCAATTCTAGAAGATGAATAATGATTTTAAATTTGGAATAATTTTAAGTATAAATATTATATTTAATTTATTTATTTTTATTTTATATTTTTTGAATTTATTATAAATATAATTTTTATTAAATTTCTAAATTTGAGTTTATTTAAAATTATACTTATTATTCAAATTTTTAAATTTGAGTTTATTAATTATAAATATGTGCAACAAATTACTATATTTTTAACAAAGCTATTAATCTGTAACGACTATCAACTATCTAAAACTGTTAAACTAAACAGCTCTATTAGTTCAATAGTATAGTACTGTTTAAAGCCCCAAACTAAAGGTAGGAATCCTAATTGTTATAACTGATATATAATTTTTTTTTTACAGACCAAATAATAATTTTTAATAAACTAATTAATAAATAATATAAAATAAGGGCCAAATAGCAACTTTTATGATCAAATAAGGACATATAAGCCATTATTAAAAATTTCCTTTCCACCTTAGTAGCCAATATATAAACATATGAAAATATGTATTCTTATAGCAAGCAATCAAAAAAGCTTAACATGGCAATGTTAGTAAATCAAGTCCCTAAGTCCCAAATCGAAGCTGTTCAGACGGTGTCACCGTTCGAGGTGACCGACCCAAGAGAGGTACGGGTGGTTTCCGCCGCAGAGCCACCGATTGGATCCGCCGGAATTTTCCTGACTTGCCTTAAGACAGTGTTTTTCTTTAATAAAGCTATGGAAGATGAATCAGGTTGGGTTATTGCTGGTTGGATTAAGGAATCTTTAGCTCGGGCTTTGAAAGAGCAGCCAATGCTTAGTGGACGTCTAAGGAGAGGTGAAAATGGGGATGGAGAGCTTGAAATTGTGTCGAATGATAGTGGAGTGGGGCTTCTTGAAGCGAAAATTAGTATGGGTCTTAAAGATTTTCTTGATTTGAAAGATGGAGATGTTGCAGTTGCAGAAGCTGAGCTTGTGTTTTGGAAGCATATAGATCAACAAAATCCTCAGTTTTCTCCACTTTTTTATGTTCAGGCAAGTTGAATTACTTACTAACTTATTATTATTATTTAAATTTCGGATTTATTTATATATACTCTCTGATTTTTATGTGGGCAAATTGTTTTTCTGTCAATTCGTATAATCAAATTTACTTTACACTATGTTAAAAAATTGGGAAATTCTATACCAAACCAATAATTTTATCATTTCTTTATTGTAAATACCTTTGTTTAACCTTATTTATATATTTCTTTTATTGGTCTGGTACTGGTATATATGCTTACAAAGTATTTTTAAAAAAGAGATGCTCTTTAAATTTACAGAGAAAAAGTTTAATTCTAAGGAAACTGAATTATAGTCAAAAAAAAATTTTATGTTACCTTTGACTTGTTGAGATGAGTAAGGTAAAAAACAATTTATTGGTATTATGTAAAGTTTAATGCCAAAGGATATCCATATTTAAACTTATAATTTTATGTTCCTAAAAATGAAATTTCTTTATATGAATGAATGGCCAAATGTATAAATTTTGTCAATGGAGGGTGTAAGTTGAAATAAATTGATAAATTAAAATAATTAATTTTTATAAAACTGATTGGCGGAAGGAAGATTGTGTTTCCTCTATCTATTTATTAATTAATGATTTTCTTTTTTTTACTAAAAGATAATGACAAAAGCTATTAAGATTTGATTTGACTTCCAATTGGGTTTGCGGAGCTTATGACTAAACGTGAAGAAATAAATGCGATTGTGCATATTGACCCACTTGCCAAATTACAATAATGATTTTCATGATATTGATATTGCAAAAAATTTACTTTTTTTTTTTTGGTAATAATTTTAAAAAATATGCCATTTTGGTAGATTTATTTTCTAAAAGTTCTTATTTTTTCTTTTCCTAAACAAAAAGTGATTATAAATTTTTCTAGAAATGAAAAATTATAATTCAATTTGGACCGTTTTGTAAATATAGTTTGGTTTTTGTGTTTTGCAGATAACAAACTTTCAATGTGGTGGATACTCAATTGGGATTAGTTGTAGCATTCTTTTGGCAGATATTCTAATAACAAATAATTTTCTTCAAAAATGGGCAAATATTCAAAGAGAATTGCTTTCCAAAAATGGTCAACTCAATAAGGTACCTATATTTTACCTCCCTTCTCTTAAACCACCAAATGTAACTGCTAATGGTCACTTCAAGCCTACCCCATTTGAAACTTCTGCCCAAACTATGATTTTCAAGGTCAAAACTGGTAATTTAGATATCAAGAATCTTGCATTGTTTTGTATTGAAGAGGCAGAGCAAAAGCTTGGTAACAAGAAATTGTCATCAGAATTCAATTTTCTAGTGAAAGAGTGTTCTAAATTTATGAAATTTGAAAATTGCAAGAAAAATTATGAAGTCGTGAAGTCTAATTCGAAGAATGGCGAAATTGTAGATCGTTCGAATTTGAAGGATTATTTAGGGATGGAGATAAGTTTTAGAGAAGGTAATAAACCAACAAGGGTTTCATATTGGATTGATGGGGTTAGTGATGATGGATTTGTTATGGCAATTCCATCTTCTAATGATGGTGTTTCTGAGTTTAATTTTATAATTACAATGCCTAAGTAATGAAATATGGGGATTTTAAGTGAGGTTGGATTTTTTTTTAGCGTTAATTAAATTTTTTAAGTTGATGATTTTAGAAATGTTTACCTTCATTGTTATGTAAAAAAAAATAAAAATAAATATGGATTGTTAAACCAAACTGTTTTTTTCTCATTTGTTTGTACTAAAATTATTTACTAATTTGAGTTTTTTTTATTATGCGGGTCCTAATTCTTGTTTGATTGGAAACGGAAGGAATCCATGCTCTTAATTATTTTGTAAAATACAATAAGAATTTGTGTATATTTTATAAATGACCAAATACATTTTTTTTTTAGTGTCACGCAATATAACCTATTGTGCTTCTGAATTATCTCATTTTGAAAGTTTTTTATAAAACAGTTCCTAGAAAATTATATAAATGGTGATTGAAAAATTATCCAAATGGTCTCTCATCTTCCTTCTTCATCAACCTTCAACAACAGTAGAGGGACCAATCGGATAATTTTACAACCCAAATATTAACTTTTAATTTCGACAATAAAATATGTAATTGAACATACCAAATTAAAGTTCTCATATTGAGGATTCCAAATATGCCTTTAAATTTGATCGTCCTACCACCGTAACATCTTAAAAAATGGAAATGAAGTTTTAGATTATTCTGATTCATTTATCCGACTCATTTCAAACTCGATTTTTGCACTGCTCATGAAAAAATACCTATACCAATTGCAAAATATCATTGAAATGAGTTGAATTTTAGATTTCAACTCGACCACTGAAGTTAAAGTAGTGTGAGGATAATTCAATGGTCTAATAGGTCACATTGAAATAATATGGTGTTACTATATAATTCCTAGAAACAATAGAGCATAATTATGTATTTGAAATCTAAAACCAGCGTTCAACTCATGAAAAATACCTATATCAATTGTAAGATATTGTTGAACGATGGTTTTAGATTTCAAATACATAATTATGCCCTATAGTTTGTAGGAATTAACTAGTGGTACCCTATCAGTTCAATGTGACTTATTGTGCCCTTGAACTATAGCTTTTCTTATTTTTACACTACTTTAGCTTTCGTCGTCTATTTTGAAATCTAAAACTAGCATTCAACTCATGAGCGGTGGGCCGAAAGGTTGAGTTTGAAATGAATTGGTAAATGGGTCAAAATAACTCAACACTTCATTTCCATTTTTTAAGGTATTACAGTGGTGGGACGATGAATTTAAAGGCATATTTGGAATCCTCAGTATGAGAGTTTTGATTTGGTATGCTCAATTGTATGTTTTATCGCCGAAATTGAAAGTTTATTTTTGGGTTGAAAATGTATCCGAGTGGTCACTCTACTATTATTGGAGCTTGAGGAAGAAGAAAGACAATGTACCATTTGGATAATATTTCAACGACCATTTGTATAATTTTTTGGGACCGTTTTGTAAAAAACCTTAAAGATGATGCGACAGAGTCATGGAAGGTCACTTTTAAATAGTTTAGAAGTATAATAAGGCACATTGAAATGATAGGATGACACTATGGAAATCATACAATCGATAAGGGATTTGGCCAAAAAAAAAAAGATATTGATTGTTTTGGTTGGGGAACTTTGCAATCTTTATTGTTTTGGTTGCTAAACTTCATATTTGTTCAAGTAAGTGGCTAAACTCCTTGAAAGAAAAATATTGCATTTTGTTGTTGTTATTTGAGGAAGACTCATTCTCTTTAGAGGAAAAAGTTTAAGATTTGACTTGGAAAGTATTGAAAGTTCTCCTTCCCTAAATTTTAAACCAGCTACCTTTCAAACTGTTTGGCGCAATTTGACATTCTGTTACAACTGACTAGTTAGCACTTGGCTACAACAATGCGGACATTTTAGTATTTTCCAATGCCCATTTCAATAATTGACCAACCCCAGGCCCAATAGAAGCAAGCCCAACAGCCAATCCAGCCGAAGCCTTAAAAATTTTCACCCACTACTTGCTAGGTGCTATGTCCAGATGCAGAAAAACTATTCTATTCCTGTCAACAGAGAAATCCATTGACGAGTCACCTAGATTTTGCGCTGCAAGAAGAACGACAAACCAGGGAGGGTTTTACAGAGAGAGCTAAAGGTTTTACAGCTACATAACAATTAAGAAAGCCTTTGCTTGGAGATAGAGAAAGGAATTCATACAGACGGAGGCTTGTTGAAGAATGGAGAGTAGTAGCAAGAATAGCATTTTATTAAGCAATCAGACGAAGCCATTTCAAGGAATCAGAATAGAAAATCCCTTTACTTTCAAATTCCTTCAAGTATTTACTGGTTTTGGCGTCGGTTGTGGTTTAGGTATTGGCGTTGGTAGCCCTATAAATTTGGGTAAGTAACCCTTCCTTTTCTATCTCTCTCTCTCTCCCTCTGTATAATTGGGGAAAGATGAATTTTGGAAAAATTTTTAAACCCCAGAATTGTGAAACCCATCCCAATTCTCGGCCTGAAGTCCCATGTAAATTCCTTTCATGTGTTTTTCCATTTTTTTCTTTGTTTGTGGAATATTATGCTTAGTTTTGCTAATAAAATGTGTAGTTTGGACAAAGTTTGTGACTTGAATTTTGGGTGGAGCAAGGATAGTTGATTGCATTCGGTTTTGAAAATCACTTTGATTTCTGTTAAGATGTTTTCGAGGGGTGGGTTCACGTTTAACTGCCAGCAGTAACATGTCATTAGAACTGGACAACAGAGGAATTTGTATCAATGCTTGTGCTTCTAAAGGCTGCTGGAATTTTTAAATTTCTTGGAGAAGATCAATTTTCTACATTACTTTGAAGTCTTTATGATCATATATTCAAATTGAAAGACCTTGTTTATTGATCATCCTATAAATACAATCAGTGAAAAAGGAAAAACACTAAATGAAAGCCATTAGCCTGCAAGCAGACCGTAGTTTATTTCTGATTATATTTTTTAGGTTATGGATTCTTCTATGAAAGTTAATGTAAAAGATAAATAGGTTTTATGACACAATATCAATGCATGCATGATTAGGACTAGGCTGAGTTTAGAGTTATTTAATGATAATCCCAAAATTGACTAATTAATGTAAAAGATAAATAGGTTTTATCACGCAATATCAATGCATGTATAATTAGGACTAGGCTGAATTTAGAGTTATCTAGCGATAATCCCAAAATTGACTAATTTTTGAATCAACATTGTCCTCTTTTGATAACAAAGAATTTCCAAAGCCTTATGGTCATGGTGTGTGGGAATGAAACTAGGTGACTGATGCTGCATTGTCTTAATGAAACACACTTAATGGCCGAGAAATTCTGAGGCTTCTCTCTATTTTATTTGCCTGTTATATCTGAGTTAATTGTTCATCAAATCATAATGCAGGGGCAGTACCGATGGTTGGGCCAATTATGAGTGCAGGAAGAGGCGCAACTGATGTCATTTCTGGTCTCCGGAGGCCTGTGAATGATGCTGTGGGTCAAACTTTTTCCACTTATTGACATCTTGTTCTGTAAAAAATGGTATGATTGTTCAATTCACTTTTCTCAATTTTCAGTTGCGGAGGATAGGAGCTAAGAGAATTGAAGTAGGCGTGGGATGTGGAGCTGGTTTTGGCCATGGTTTTGGAGTAGGTACATACTACCATTAAATCGTTATGTTGCTATCTTATTTGTGAGTGTTATATACATTGTGAATTTACACTAGGTTTTTGATTGATTATGCGGAAGCTTTCCACAAGAAGTTCATACTTAAGTCCTCTATCATCGTCATCTACCTTTCTTTCTATACGTTGGAATCCATTTTTTTTCCTCCATAATCTATCCAAGTCAGTACATTTAACTTTCTCTTCTTGAGTTTATTAATCTATTCCTTTGTCACGCGTACATTCATTATAAAAATGTTTCTTGAGATATTACGTTTGAACATTATCTCATCATAAGAATTTCTAGAATAATTTACGGAAACTTGGTTGTTTAAAATGTGAGATTGGTTTTTTTGGTCACATGTACCCCCTTGATTAACACCACTGGCATTTGAATAGTGGTTGCTATTAAATGACCAACTCGGTGTTTCTGCCCTGGTGGGCGCAGCTATGAAGTAGGAATACATCTTTTATGCATATGATAGTAGCCTAGATTACTCGTATATCATCTAGGTCAGTGTTAGCTGAACAACTAATTGTTTAATGTCAGGTCTTGCTGTGAAACCTGGGGTGCTGCTGAAGATTCAACTCGCTCTCATAGTATGTGTTTTTTTCTTTTGTTTATGTGGATACAAACACATAGTTGCAGACAAGTAATGCTTCTCATTACTCACGTATTTGAAATTTTAATATCAAATTCATTAGCAAGTGATGACAAAAATGATGACGAAATTCGGAGTGGCTCCCAATTTATCAATTGGTCAAGGTGTATCTCCAATGTCTATACAAAGTGGCATGAGTGACATGAATGGACCCTCAATCCAGAACCCGTTGGGAAGTATCACACAACTGACAACAAGACTTCCGAACCAAACTTCTCAAAGCATGCTCGAATACGGAAGTACGAATCCACATTCAGGCTATGACAACAACTCCTTGCCAACAAGCAGTTTGGTTGATGGACCTTTTGGTAGTCGAACAGAAAAGGTCCTTAGCAATTTTCTTCAGAATTCAATTCTGAAAGAAGAGGACAACAACCAAAATGAAACAGTAAGCATAATGCCATTATCTGCCTCCTTGATCTGTTTAATTAGCAGGTTTCTTTAGACTATAAACAAAATTTTGAATGTTCTTCCTTGAGAATTATGCATTGGTATTATGCTTTGTTTTTAACTCAAGTCCTTTTCTTACTTGTTGATAGCTTGCCTTGACTGGGCTTGTTTCTTATTTTCAGGTTTTATCATTGGTTCATTTGAAAAAAAAAAAAAAGAAAATAAAATTATACTATTGAACTAAGTAGGTTAAGGGATTTCAAAAATTTTGATGTAATGTTTTAGTGATCTCATTTATTGATTGAAGTCACTGGAGGATGAGGACCATGAGGTTTCTAACTCAGGTCTCTGTAAGGCAGTTCAAGGTATATTATCAGATCTCTTTAGTTAAAAAATGTATTCAGGAAATGGAAGAACTTAGACCTATGTATGAACCATAAACACAGCAAATTTTAGTTTTGATTCTGGTGGTCACCACTTCTTTATTTTTGTTCCATTGTGATATCTCATTGAACTTGGTTTGAAACTCAGAAGTCATTCCATCTTTACATTTTGGAATGTCAACAGGGTATAAGCTAAGTATTTTCAAATAAGGAATTGTGAAGTGTAGACTTGTCATCTTTTTTTTCATGCTAGTAATTAGTTAATATACACTATGCATTGATTTGAGCCTGAAATTCTGATCTTCTCGGTACTTTTTAGAATTTTTGTATTTGGTTTTGCTTGTTTACTGGTGCTTTTTATTGGATTGCAATAGCAAATACCTGCATGATTCTCTTGTGAGCAACTATAAAGGAAGCCATATGTCCATGGACCATCAAAAATCTTTTATTCTTTGCATATTTTACTTGGCCCTTCGGAAAAACACTTGCTGATAAATATAAGCCTGAAATTCTTTGCATATTTCACTTCCAAGTTAGCTTTCACTTGACAAGGCATTATATGTGCTCTACGATCTCTAAATATCATGCCTAATGCTTTGGCAATATGTTGCAGGTTGGACGCTTGCAATCTGAAAACAACCTCCTTCAAATGGTAATGTTTCACTTCTTTTCTGCTTGTCGTGAAGGCATTTTTATTCCCAAGTTGATGTTGTTGCTTGAAAAGTTTGGACTATAAATGAAACATTCTTTTCTTTGATTGTTTCTAATATGGTATTGCCTAATTGGAGTATCTAAACTTTTTGAATGAATCACTATGCCTCTGTGGAATGCTGGGAAGCTTCCAAATTCTTGTATGCAGTAATATGTTCTGCATATTTGTTAATCATATATACATTCCATTCTAGGCAAAGGGTGGGAACATGTCCACCGGTCAAACGCTGCTTTTGTTCATTGCTCATTTTTAACATTTCCCAAATGATTGACTAGTTTATCCACTCAGGTGTTGAAACACCAGCAAGTCATCGAAGAACTTACAGCAGAGAATGAGAAGCTCCGACAAATACTGGTGGAAGACCTGAAAGTATCACCCAGCAAGCTTCAAGCAAATTACTCCACTAGAAATCAAACTCCTACATGTGCTGATTGTTTTGAGTGCAGAAGAAAACAAAGAAAAAAGTAGATGAGCTAAATATAAAGATAACTAAAAAAGATGTTTCAACTTCTTGATCCATTTTTGAACTGTCATTCTTTCAGCAATTGCTTGGTTTTGGCAACAATCAAAAGACAACCAGAAGCTATATGAGTTATGAAGGTAGATACAATTTTTACTCACAGACAGATCGATTAAGTTGGCGAGGGATCAAGCATACACACAGCTTGTGCTTCTCAAGTTGGCGCAGAAGGCAATCTAACCATTTTTTTTTTTCACTTTTTATTTCCCATACATATTTGTGCAAAGATCATTTCTCTTTGATACTCCAATGTAAATTATGCCCAAGTGCTGCAATGTAATTTTGGAATGAGGGTAATCTCAAGTCCTTGATCATGGGTTTTACTATACCTTTCTATTTTATTTGCTAATTTTTTTACTCTTTCTTATATTCTTTACACTAGTTTTATATTAAAAATAAAAAATGGGCAGTGCAGACAAATTTCTGATGAGCTCAAGCTCAATTCAGTAGAAACAAATGGTTCTGATGTGATTTTGTTAAGGTTTGTGTTGGGAGATAATTTAGGGAGTGTTTGGCATTATTCACTTACTTGCACTTAATGTTTTTTAAAAAGTATTTACTAAAAGTAACTTAAAAGTGATAAAATAATTCAGACAATGATGAAGTTCAATATTAAAAGTATTTAAACTCGAAAGATAAAATAAAATAATGTAATATGATAAAAGAAAAAGGTAGAAGGTAAATGGCAGATCCACCCCCCACTCTTCGATGAAGTGGGCCAATGATTTCTGATGCTAAACACTGTGGAGATTGGTAATTCAGGAGATTGAATTGTTGAAGGGTTTATCTTGTAAATACACAGAGCCCTTATCTTTGATGTTTGGCTGTGAATGATTGGAAGACCATGTTATACTGCATTCTTGTCCTTCTCATATTTTCTATGATATGATTTATGAAATTAGAGCTAATGGAAGTTGATAAAATTGTACCTAAACACCTTATTCACGAGCTAACAACATCCATGTACGTGCACCACCTGTGTCTGAGTTTCTGTTTGTTACTATTATTTTATTAATTGTAGTTAATACTAAACAATGGCTTAATTTATCTTTTTATATGGTATTATGAAAGGTGAGAAGTTAGGTTGAAGAAGCAAAGTCTTGCAATTTGTGGGTTTTAAAAAGTTAAAATGCATGGATTTCAGCAGGACAGCTTTAGTATCATTTCCCTTTGTTAAGGATAAAATGACTCTTTTATTTGGAATCCAATGCTCTTTTTGTGAAATGGCACATTTCATTTTTTGGCATTAGATTCTTTTTTCTTATATCATACAAAAATTTTATAATAACTTCATTTCTTAGTTTTTCTTTTGGATAAAAAAAAGGAAGAATTTGTTATTAGATCATTAACCCACTAATCAAGTATTTATTTCACTATATGATTCATCACTCCTTTAGATTATTGGTATTTGACAAGTAATTTTATAATCCCTTTTGTAATCTATGCCTAGTAATCTTCCATTAAGAGTTAAGAAATAGGGGACATCATGTAAAGTCTTTTCAGATAATACTTATTTTTTAAAAATAATAACGGACAAATGTTGGCCCTTTTGATCATCATTTTGTTTCACTGTGTTAGGCTGTTTTACAATTATTGTTCCAAATTATATTGTACAATACAATAATATACCCTACTAAATTTATCTAAAATATTTGGATGTGATTCTAAAAATAATTATACATTTAAATAATTAAATTTAGTGTTTTTTTTGTTGTTATGTTTTATAGATCTATAACAAAAAACAAAAAAAACTTGTATCAAAACAGTGATGTATTTTAATTTATAACATTAACCAAAAAATTCTCTTGGTTTTGTGAAATTAGAATATAAATATAAAAAATAATTATAAAACAAAATTATAATTAAATTAAAGTGATTAATGAGTAAAGATAAAGAAAAAGGTTGTTAAATATTTTTATATCATTAAACACTACATATCTTAAGCTACTTTAATTTAAGGTTGTGCCAAGTGACCCACATTTACTTTGTTTTTATATACTGATTGATTATACCAAAAACAATAAACTTTTGAAACTTGAAATGCTTTGTTGTTAAGAATATCGAAAATTGTTAAAATTCATTTTGGCTTAAAAGCATCTTCAATGTTTCGGCTTACGTCTTCAATTTATTTGTCATATAAACAAAATAATTTTTTTGTTAAAAAAAAATTGTTTTCAATGTTGATGTTTATCCCATGCTTATTGGATATGACAGTAAAAATTTATTTAATAAAACTTTTATTTCTGGAATAACTGTTATCTATATTAATGACTCCTATTATTAGTTATTTATTAAATTCTGGGCCTAGAAAAAAAATGGAGAATGTAGAAAATTCAAAATAAATAAATTGGAGATATATTTTTAAAGTTAAATTCTTTATTTTATGTAATTCACATAAGTATTGAAGATGGTATTATGTATCATGTAAAATGGTTGGACTTTAAAATACGTCCCTTTCTTACTAAATAGAAACAGTGTCGTTCTAGTGATTGAGGAAGGAAATAAGAGTCATCGCCATTTATTTGGGTCACACCCTCCATTTTCTCATAATCGAAGGGTGCAACTATATTCATTTTATATAGTACAGGGGTTATTTAGAACCACTAGTATACTTAGTGGTCTAAAGTCCAAAACACTATTGTACTTGGGGCAAAAAATATTATTGGCCGGTGAGTATAAAGAATGATGTGGACGAATATTAAAAATTTATCTTCAATGCATCACTTTTTATTTTTTATGAAACAAATCACAATTCAGTATAAATATGGACATTTGGCCATCTAAAAATAGAATGTACACATCAACTTTAAAATTTAGATGCAAATTAGCATTAAATATCTTTATTTTTCTAATGTAGCATACGCATAACAACAATCCACCCTAACATTTGTGTTTTTGAAAAACAAAAATTTCATTCCTTGGGAATTATTGTTAGATATTGTTGTGATGGTAATTCATAAGAATTTTCAAAGTTGTGAAAAACAAACAAATAATCCAAAGGATTTGGGAATGAATGTAAAAATAGTGAATATAACATGGCATGTGAACATCACTATCCTAATCAACCTCATTTCTAACAAAGCACCACCACCAACCATATTCTACCTTATGCTTCTCCCACTTCTCCATCCACCTCACCTAACTCCTTTTCTTCCTTTATAAATACTACTTTTATGCATAAAAATACTCTTTTTATCACTCTAATCCTTGCTTTAGTGCCCATTATAAATCCCCTTTTCCAATGTTTTGTTTAGATGAAGAAAAAGAAGAAATGTATGAGGATATAAATAAACACAAACAAGAATCACAGGCTCTCTTATTCAGCTAAAGTCAAAATGCTACAAATCACAATTGCAGCTTCAAGAATCAACCAAAAATAAAAACTACAAATAAACTCAACAAAACATGGCAAGAAAAAACAATACACAAACAAATTATCTTAATCTACATTAATTTAAAGATGTGTCTAATTAAGCAAATACTAAAACTGCAACTCCTCCAATTAGCAATGATGTCAAACCCACCATGTCGCTTCCACGAACAGCTCCACTGTCCGGCGTTGATGATGCCGGAGACGCAGATGGAATGCCGGAAATTCCAGGTCCAGGAGCAGCAGCCGGAGAAGATGCTGAGGCCGGTGATTCTGGTGGCGGTGATGGTGGGCTCATAGTTGGTGAGGCTGAAGTCGGAGTCATGGTCGGGCTCATTGCTGGTGGGCTAGTAATTGGGCTAGCTGAGGGAGGAGGTGTCGCCGCTGACATCGGTGGTGTTGACATAGGAGTGGCGGCAGAGGATGGAGGAAGGGTAGGCGGAGAAGCACCACTGCTTGGTGGGGTTGCAGAAGTTGCCGGTGGCATTGACATAGGTGCTGAAGAAGTTGGGCCTTGAGCAATGGAGGAGGAGATCAGACTTACTATTAGAGCTGTCACGAGCATAGCACGTGACAGAGAAGCCATGACTCTGAGTATTGTAGATGAAGAAGAAAGGTGTTTGTTTTAAGAGAGGAGAGGAGAGAAGAGAAGGTAGCAGCAGTAGTAGTAGAAGCAGAAGACTCTAATTTTGATATATAGAGGAAAGTTTAGAGAATTATGTTGCTAATGTTACATGTGAGTGCATACACATTTTGTAGTGTTGGATAAAACGCTTGCCACGTAAAAGTATTTTATACAATAATGGATTTGGAATTTTAGCACTCAATAATTTTCTTTTTTGTGCTTTAGTTTGTTGAAAAAGCATAAAATAAATGGAATTAATGATTTCAAGAGGTATTATAATTATGTGACTTCACTTTTTTAATAATGGATATGGAATAATAATGAGAAACTAGTTTAGCCAAAAATATTGAAGAGTTGAAGTGGAAGTCAACTCAAGTCAACCCGAAGTCAGCACTAACTTAAGTTTTTTTTTTTTTTAAAATTAAATTAACAAGAGTTTTGATGCTTAATTCTTTATTAATTATGTGTATATGATGATGATGATGATGATGATGATGATGATGATGATGATGATGATGATGAAAAGCACGAAAATTGTATGCCTCCACAAAACAATAGCATACATGAATGATATTATTTCTTGAATAATAGAAAGAGGAGAAAAAGAATAAGATATGTGTGGTGGTGATTGAGCTTCAGTATTTGTACCAAAAATATTAATGGCGATTCCCTTTTGTGTGTGTGTGTGAGGTCAATGGCCTTCCCAAAAGTCTTCAACTTTGTACCCAAAGACACGTCCTAGTCTATGCTTATGAATACCTTTCAATTTATGGGTTAAAAAGAAAAGATACCTTTCAAATTTTGAGATTAGGGTTGACAATAATCTACTTATCAGAAATTGTCTTTTCTAAAAAAACTTATATTAGCTTTTTTAATTTCGGTATCATATTTTAAGTATTATAAATAGTAATTTTCCAAAAAAAAAAAGCTAAATTAGTATATAGTAGATTTTAAATGTTTGTGTGTAGTAGATAGCATAATTTTTTCAAAATTAAATAAATAACATATTCTAGAATCTACAATTTTTTTAATCCTAAAATATCTTTCCAACTTCAGAAATAATAAAATAACATATTAACCAATTAAAATTAATTATTAATTTTGTAATTTTTGAAAAAAAAAATCAAAACAGCAGCACCAGAAATATGCAATCGGAGAAGACAAGCAAAGCTAAACTCTGTCGCCACCGCCTCCTCCTGCCCTATTGAAAGTATCCAAATGGTGATCTAACGGTACCAAATATATAATTATTTTACAACATTAAATTTTAAATATAATCATTAAAAACTTAGTGTAATACCATAATTTAAATTCTTATTAAAAACTAACTGGTGTTTGTTGTATAATATGATTTAATTCGAAATATTTTAAAAAATAAATGCAGATACATCACTACTCGAAACGAATATGTAAGATGGTTGGGTAGGAAATATGTTGTCTTTATAGCATTTCAGATATTCACACCACAGGATCTTATAATGAACAGATGTCAATAGGAGATTTTAGACAACATACAACATTTTGTGGAAATTCCACATGTCTATTAACACATTCAAGTCTAGTACTAATTACTTATCCTATTTCAAACACCATTTTATGTAGATGCAGTAGTAGTTCTGTGAACCCAAAATATCCAATTTCTTCAATCATCTCTTGCACTTAAAGGAAATGAATACTGATGCAAGAGGGAAAAAAAGGCCGAGAAGCTAAAGCAGGAGTTGTCAATTGTCTCATTGAAGGGGCATGCCTGCTCTGTGTGTGTATCTGGTGAACAATTCAATTTGGATCCTCAAGTAAAATCAATTAACATTGAGAATCCTCTTAACAAAATTGATGAACCCTATTATGTTATATGCATAATATAAATGTGTACATATATATATTACAGAAAATGGACTAATTGAATGAAACACACTATGGCAAAACCCACCAAAAATTTCACAGAGCATATTTTCCCTGTTGATATTTGATATTTCAGACTATTATTCATGTATACTAGTTAGCTACCTTTGAATTTTGTTCTTCATTCTCACATTTTGTTTCTATAAAGGTTCATGATACCTCGCCTGAGGTTCACCTTTCGTCACTCAACAGTGGTTGGGATGCAGGAGCTGCAGAATCAATAGACATGACAATTAAATCCAACATTCTAGTGTCACAGGAAAAGAGGAATTATTTATACTAAATCAGAGTACACCAGACAAGGGGAAATAGGGGGGGCCTAGTTATGCAAAGACGGGGAAGATTACTAGCATTTGAGTGAAAATGACAAAATGGATGCAAAAACAATTATGTCTACCCGATTACCAAGTCTAGAATGAAATGAAAAGCAGCAGTTTTCATCTAATCTAGCCAAATGATATGAGGTATGAGCGATGCGTGTTAGGGGGACAAATGTTTTATGGGAAAGTAACTTTCTTCCCTCAATCATGAAATCATAGTTAAAATTTCCTTTCACCCTTACTTTTCAATTGTCTAGTGGGTTATGCAAGTACATAATCTCACACAGCGTATGTACAAAGGCAAAAGCAAGAAGCCAAAACCAACTGCTGATAACTTGGCATTGCATCTGTTAGGCACCTTATTCAGCTATGTTTGCCTATGGGATAATCATGGTATGCAATATTTATGGCAAAGCTTAATCTAGGTAAGGCCATAAGGGTGCACAATTACGAAGGATTGAACAAATATGCTCATACTTCACTTTGCATTTGGCAGGTATGATTGAGAAACTTCACCATTTAACCAAAGCTCACCATCAGGTGCAATCTATAAAATATGAAGCATGAAAAGCAAATTGAGAATACAAATTAGGTCCTACTCAAATAGGACCAGGAAGAGGTTCTTGTTCCTTAAATTAGTTGATGTCCAGAATCCCCACATTGTTGTACTACATAAATTTGTAAAGTCAACCTTACATTTTAAGCAATAGCATAGCATACAATCTACATTTATCATCAAATTGACTCACTAAACAAATTCAAGGGGAAGTTTACGAAAAAAGCCAACTTTTATCAGATTTGAACTTACCATGAAATGAAAATATAGAAAGAAATGCTGAAAAGAAAGTATCCACTTAAATCAAGTTTTGATGCATAATAATATTATATCATCAGAAGTCACGAAAAGCATGTTCAAAAACATTTTCGGGAAGCAGAATTAAGTGTTAAAACATGCCTTTAATCTCACAAGCTAAAGAGTATAGTTGCTGTATCGTTTGATAAAATTGATTCCTAAGAATACAATATCAATACAAACAAAACTTCTTCAACAATACACGATGACAAAATGCGCAGGTTTTAAGTAGCAAAGCATAATACCATTTCCAATGAAAGCTTATCCAAATCTTGACAAACATGATGATCTTTTGTTTGAAGTCATTGTGTTGATATTTCTCCAGAATCTAACTATTAAGTTTGACATTTTCTCATGGAGGAATGATTAAAGAAGCATTCAACTCCAGCAAACTATACAAACTCCATATAAATTGGTTATGCAAATATCAGTGTTTAAGCAGGTTAATGCGGTGCATACCTTCATTAGTTACCCGTCCAGTGGATGTCCGCCTCAATTTACTAGTTTTTTCAGTGATTTCAGTTATAACTAGACGTGATAAAAGAAGCCCTGCAATAAGAGCCCCGGTCATCAACATGATAAAAACTGCATCCCATCCCATTGTTGAGAGGAACCCAGTGAAAAGAGGACCAAGAGCTGCACCCATTGATCCAGTACCATCAATAATGGCAGTGACAGTAGCCAGTGCTCTAGAGTCCCCCTTGAGAGAACTGTGTGTGCCTAGGTCAGCAGAAACTGCAGTTGTGATGAGTGCGTATGGTCCATTTACGAATAAGCCAGCAATCATCATAAGTATAATGTTCATAGTCTTGGATACACTTCCATATGAACGATACAAAAACATGGAAGGAATTGCAGCATACATAAAACTGGCAGCTGTAGTGGCCCGAGCTTTAAGCTTATCAGATATGTAACCAGCAAGGATCCCACCAACAATACCCCCAACATCAAAAAGAGTAGACAGGTTTCCAGCAGACTTGACAGACATGGACTTTCCACCAATTTCTGCAATAAAAAAAGTAAGTGCCATTAATGTGGAAAAGAGGCTGACAATACAGCTAGATAATCATTCTAAAAAACACCACAAAGCCATTTAACAAGTTCAATCATTAAGTGAAAAGCCTTTACATTAATTCATAAGCATGTCCACACATCTAGTAAATGAAAACTATAAATTGAGAAAAACAAATAAATCATAAGAAACAAAAAGACAATTGCAGGATTCTTCCCCCCTTTCAACTTCCATGAAGAAATCATAAATTAAATTATGTCAAAAACAAATACCTCAATAAAATTTCAGGTGAACAAAAGATCAACAAATAACCATATGATGTCATGGCTAAGGGACTACAAGTACGGAGAAGCAGGGTAATAATACTGATTTTTTTTAGGCAAAAAGCCTGAACTTTAAAATGCGAATGATGATCATGGAAAGCTAAAACTTTTGCTGAAAATACAGAGATATTTCTTTAAAATGCATTATTGTTACAGCCCATGCTTCAAAATAATATGAGATCCACGTTAGATCTTGACATTATGTCTTGGTAATGATGCATTTCAAAACTATTGGCAACAATGAGGTTATCATTCTTGTTTTTACTTCAAGAATCATTACGAACCAGCATTGTGGACATCAGCATTAAGAGACTCCCTTGTTCTCAGCATTAAAATATCCTCCATATTCTACAATAACTTCTGGTTTGGGCTTGTGACAAAATGTTTCTAAAAGCAAAATAATACCAAATTAGGTTTGGTTTGAAAGATTTACCAAAAGAGGTTGGTTTCATTCATGAGCCAATTTGTTGAATAACATCTGTCCTCCTTGAGGACAGACATAAATGTAGCATAAACAATCCCTTCCTAGTTTTTGATTCAATAAAAAAATAAATTCTCTGCAATCATATTATTGTTAAAAAAAAATATACTGTATATAACTTTCTTAAAAATGGATTACTTAAAATCCAACCACAATTTTAGCTGTGTTGTACTCCTAATCCAATAAAAGAGAAAAACAAAGGGCCAAATTAATCTGAAATATAAAACAAGACTTTTTTTTTTTTTTTTTAAACTGCGCTGTACTCATATAGAAACCAAACAAATAATTCTGATTTGGCTAATATCATCTTTAAACCTAGTCCCAAACGTGCTATACTTTGACGATGACTATGCATCACCAACAGAGAAATTTTTTCTTGCAATCGTTCATGAGCTCAAAACAAAACGGCATTTGGTACAGCAGCTTCATTTAGAATTAACAAACGGAAAACCTATTCAAACAGAGTCAATCAAACAATAACATGTTGTAAATCTAATACCAAATGCTTTGCCCTGCACAGTTTTCATTCATTTAAAGTAATGAAATGAGAAAAAGTTTATTATGTCTAACCAATCACTCCCCAACTTTTTATACATCTATATAAATTTTCCTCATTCCGTTCACCAAAAGAGCTGAATCATTGTCAAAATTAATCAAAAATAAATATATCTAACAATAACTTAATGTTCACTAAATTGGGAACGGCCTCACGTAAGAACAAAAGAGGAAATTTGATGCAAATGTATAATAGGAAAAGCAAAAATACCTGTCTGGCTCAAATAAAATGGCAGCCAATACAAAAATGTGTAAGCCACAAGCTTGGAGAAGAACAAACACAAGGCAAATGGTATCACTCCTGGTATGAGACAAGCTTGCACAAGTCCAACACTTGTCCTAACTGTAGATCCAGCCTGGTTATTATCATTGTTGTTCGCTTGGCCTTTATTATTTGCTTGATTTCTCTCAGCTTCCATATCCGTAGACACTGGTTCTCCCCTTTGTTCAGAACCATTTGCACAAGGAAATCCTACATCTTCTGGATAGGCAGCCAAGAACAAGAAAACTAATATCCCTCCCATTATAATAAATACACCAGGAACTATAAACGACCATCCCCATCCATACTCTAAAACACTAGCAGCAAGCAGAGACCCACTAATATTACCGACTGAAGTATGTGCATTCCAAACCCCCATAATCAATCCTCTCTTTCTTTTCCCAAACCAATTACCAATGACTGCCACAACAGAAGGCCAACCAGTGGCTTGAAACAATCCCGCAACCATTTGCATTGCCAAATAAAACCAAAAAACATGAACATTCCAAAAGTATCCCATACCAAATAACGCAACAAAAACTCCACTCCCAATCATTCCAGATGTTAAAAACAATCTCAAATCTAAAGTATCACCCAAATGTCCGGCAACATACATACCTAGAGAGTAACAAGCGAGAAAAGCAACATCAATTTCACCCAATTTAGATAACCCATCTGGTCCATTAAACGGATGCCAACCCTTATTTGAATCCCTATCAGTGGTAATATCCACGTATTCCTCTTCGATAAATACGTTACCTACCGGCCAAGGGTAGACGCCCACCGGCGGCGTGTTTGGTTCAGGATCTAACACACTTTTAACTATGCTGCTCGGCTTTCTTGATGCATGATAGCAAGCATATGCTATGAAAGTAATCAATAACACCAAATATCTATAAGTATTTAGATTCCAATCTGTACCTCTTATTCTTCTCACAAGCAAAATTCCGGGCGGTGTTCGCCTCGTCGAATCAAAATTTCTATCCATCTCTATATAATTTGCTCAGTCAAACAATAAAGGAAGCCGAATTTCTTCATAAAATTGGTTCATGAAATTGCAGATTGTTTTTGGTTGCAGAGAGACGAGAGGCAGAGGGAGAGAGAGAATGGCGGGAGAGGAAAGAGAGAGAAAGCAAGGAAGCATAATCTGATGGACAGTTGGCACGATTCTGGAACGTGAAATGCTTGTTTGCCACGCACGCGGACATGCCAACGTCAGTATTGATAAATTGGTCTATTCTTTCTTGAAACGTGGCAACGGATACCCATTTTCAAATCCGACCCGAATTGTACCGGTGAAAAAATCTGGATCGGGTTTTATGTATAACTAACGGCACGTGTGACTTGCGTCTGCAACATTGGATAAGGCATTTTTCTGTATGCTTACCTCTCCAATTCAGCCACTTAAACCAGTGACAAAAATGGATTCTTATTGATACGGTCCTTACTAACTTTCTCCTCTCCGAAAATGGGCTCTAAAATTCTTCCTCAGGTGCTCCTAATTTCTGCATTCAATTGTATTCCTGTGCTACGCTTTTGATGTATGTATTTTTTCATATTTGTGAATTGCTTTTGCAGGCGCTTCTTGTAATTCCCAGAAACCCTACCCATTGTCCTCCTCCTAGGAAATTAGGGTTTTCTGCGACATTCTGTCGCGGTTCCTCTCTCTGTAATTCATCTCCTCGGGTCTCGGCTTCTCCAATTTCGACCAACTCATTTGGTTCAAATTTGGAGGCAATCATTTCCGCCCTTGCCAGACACAGGTTCGTGACCAGAGCGGAATCAGAGGAGTCTGGGAGCGGTGAAGTTGATGCTGGAGCAGAATCGGTGGAGCCGGAAGGCGGTGAAGTAGGAGTGAAAGCGGAATTGGTGGAGTCTGGAAGCGGTGAAACAGCGGAAGAAAGTGAAAAAGTTGAAGTAGAAGAGGAAGAAGAAGAGAACGAGCAGAGTAATGAGGTTAAGGCCGAAGAAGAAGTGAAAGAACCGAGAAAGCCAAGAATCAAGCTTGGTGACGTAATGGGGGTACTTAATTGATTCTCTAATTATTTTCTGATTTGTGTTTGAGTTTTCGCTAAAGATTAAGGATGATATATTTGCTTTTCTTTTAGATATTGAATAAGAGAGCAGTAGAGGCATCAGAGAAGGAAAGACCAATTCCAGAGATTAGGACCGGTGATGTAGTAGAGATTAAATTGGTAATTGCATCTCGTTTTGTTCTCATTAGGGGGTTAGAATTGTGCTTTCTCTTTTGAGGTGTGACGTTTTGTTTCTATTTGGTTAACTTACAGGAAGTTCCAGAAAATAGGCGTAGGTTGTCAATTTACAAGGGTATTGTTATATCTAGGCAAAATGCTGGTATCCACACTACAATTAGAGTGCGGAGGATTATTGCAGGCGTAGGTGTTGAGATTGTATTCCCTCTGTAAGTATTTATTTTCCTCTATTCTTGTTCTTGTATGTAGAGCTATTTATGTTTATTCGTTGTTTTATACTTAGGCGAGAGAGTCTTGGATAAATGATAGAAGTTAAAGTTTTCTAATGCCTTTACACCCCAAAGATTTCACAAGCTCATCAGTTCATCAACTTTTGGAACTTTTACCAATGCTCATGACAAAACTCTAGTCTTGATTTATTGTATGAAAAATAAAGACATGTTAACTGTATCGCCATTTTTTGTACAGTTGTATTATGCCCATTTGTGTGCACACTGAAATTTTTAGGCCTATTTGTTCCTTTCGCATAAAAAGAGTGAGCCATAATAAGTTTCACATCAAAATTTCATGATATAGGGAGGTGGTGTATAGTGGCAGTTTCATGCTGGGAATATTAACTAAGTATTGTTGCTGATGCTTATAACAGTTGTTCTCAACTTTTCTTTTAATTCTCATAGCGTTAGTCTCCTGAAGTTATATCAATGAATTTATCTTCTTTTTCAAAAAAGTTTACTTTGTTAAGTATCTTAGTTTGGTAATCAAGCTGATTTTTTATCCCAGATACTCACCTAATATCAAGGAAATAAAAGTTCTCAGCCATAGGAAGGTCAGAAGAGCAAGATTGTATTATCTTAGAGAGAAGCTTCCTAGGCTGTCCACCTTTAAATGAAAAAAATGTAGAGAGATGCTTCTTGGTTCTTTCTTCTCCAAATTAATGTGCTGGCGGCAGAGATATGTAAGAACAGAATTCCCTTGTATCCATTTTTATGTCTTTTTTGTGTTAGGAATTTGTTGTATGCATAAATGATTTTATCTACTTCATGCTAAAACGAAAAGCGTAATATTTCTTTTGTTCGGATCAGTTCTGGCAATAAAAATATTCAATTTCAAGCATTTGTGTTTTCATGAACCAGTTCCTACAAGTTGCATTTTTACTCATGTGAACTTAGATATTCCTTAAACTTTTATAACATTTGCTATTTGATGGTATAATCGGAGCTCCTTTCCACCTTGACCACACAAGTATTATGCTGCAGGTGTGCTTGTATTAATTTTGGAATAGGTGCCACATTGATTTCCGTTGCTTTATTTGTTGAAACTTGAAATTATTTGAGGCCCCCACCAAAGATGGAAGAAATGTGATGATTTCATTGATAGGCTTTTATTTGTGGTCATATATACATTCTAAATGTCTAAAGATTTACAATTGAATAGACACATAAGATTGTTTAAAGTGGCTAATGATTTGAAATCATAGTAAAATGTTAGAAGGTGTGTGCGCTTCATGCGGGTTTGCAATGCTTGCTCATCCTTCTCTTCTAATTAAATTCTATTGTAAGCTGATTAGTTTGTAAGATTAGTATTAGTCTCAAGACTTTTTACTTGAGGCACAGAGTTGGGAATGGGTCAGTAGATGCCAGCTTCTCTTAAAGGGATCATAAAATGTAGATCAGGGTGTTTTTTCGTGTTACATGATCGGAACTGTTTAGGTTTGGTAATTTACAGTATTGCTATTTGTCAAAGATGCGAAAGGCCAAAGCTAACCATTTATGCTTTTCCTTATTTTCTTCATCGCATGTTGCATGTATATTTATATGTATATATGGTAGGAGTGATGAAGTAATGAGATCATTAGATGAAGAAGTAACTTGTAAAAGATGGGTGTTTCCATTAGGTTGAGGGTTGTTGACTTTGGAAGTAGATGAGTTTTATGATTGAAGATGATGTGAGAAGATACGGGCGCTGGGCCCTAGACTTTAAAATGTTGCATTTCATGTGGCTGCATCTTTTTTATTTGTTAATGATTCTGTCTTCATCATGGAAACTAAATTTAATACCAAGTAGTAATCTTTTACAAGCCTCTTTATGATATTTTCCAAGTAGTAATCTTTTACAAGCCTCTTTATGATATTTTACTAGTATTTGTGCAGTAAGTGTATTTCGATTGAACTCATAAATAAAAGTAACAATTTTAAACTACATATATGTATATTCTACTTGAACCATCTATATTTTTTTCAACTTTAATCCACTCGATATATTACAATATTATTGATATATTGCAATATTATTAAGATGAATATTCAAATTTTCAATAAATTTTTATTTCAAATATTAAAATATTTTTTTTAAAAAAAAAAGGTGAAAAAGTTTAATCTACTTAAAATTTGATATAAAATTTTGAACTCAAATAGATGTCTCTGTGATGGAAATATGTTGGTAAAACTTAATTCTAATTAACTTTATTTTCAATCTTGAATAATAATGGTAGCCAAGTTTGTTTTTTATTTTAAAACTAATTTTCATTGATAATACCATAATTTAGTGATATTTTAACGATCTTGTACTTTACTTGAACTGAGTTTAAAAATCATAACAATTAGGTATTTTTAATTGAAATCCTAATTTTTCTGATTCGATGAGACAATCATATAACACACACGTGGAATAAAAAATATTATTATGTGCCATATCTATAGTAAACAACAATATTTATTGAAAATTATAAAAAAAAAAAAAATCATCTTCATCTCATAGGATATCATTTCTACATACATAATAATAATAATAATAATAATAAATTTTTTATTTAAAATAAGTAAGATAAGTCAAATCATTTAATTTACAAATGTTACATTATTAATATATATCCTTAATAATAAAATTAAAATCTTATAATATTTTTTATTATTTTTAAAGTATCAGGTAAAATTTATTATTATTTAATTATTTAACTTATTTTTATGAAATTTTTGTAAATTAAAATTTTATTTTTTTATTTTATTATAATAATAATAAAAAAATAATTATGCTAAATTTGATATTTAAAATAAGAAAATAAATCAAATAATATGTTTTTATAATAGTACACCAATATTCATAATGGCTTTTGGTATAAATATAATAATATTAACCCAACAAATTATTTAATATTTGGGAGAATTAGTTGCAAATAAATAATTATTTAATTTAAATTATTTTTATGGAATTCTTAAAATTATAAACTCATTTTTTTATTTTTCATCATAATTATTAAAAAAAATTTGAATATGTACATATCTTTAATAATTAGATTAAAATCTAATAATTAATTAGTATAAATTTTCCTAATAATAAGAATCGTATTAATTTAAAATATAGTTAAACAAATTTCCTATTGAGACCGATAATAAAAATTAAATTTATTCGTACTTATATTTAATTTGTTTGTATATTTTTCAACTATTATCTAATAATATATAGTTAGATCTATCTTTAATACATAAGAATGGAAGTTGGTCAAATAGTGACTTTTTTTAATATCCAAGCCTAATTCTTTTAAAATTTTAATATTTATACACACATCAAACACATAAAATGTTTCTTTTAAAATATCCAATCAAACTTTTATTGCCAACACACATCCCAAATAAATGAGTTTGAGGGTCAGATATCCATAAAAAATTAATTATATTTGTTATATTTAATATAATAATTAAAATACACATGAAGAAATTTTATACAACATTCATATGTAAATAAAATTTGTATATTATTTAAATATAAAATGGAAACTAACATTACTATATATATTTATTGAAAGTTTTAATTTAGTGAGAATTTGATTTTTTAAATAGAAAGAAATTATTTTTAGAACCAGTTTGAAAAATATTAGTGCATCTTAATTTGTTCCTTTTTTCTTTTTTACATGGTTTGATTTTGTAAAAAAATATTTGAATTTAAATGTAAATGAATAATTTTTTTGAATCCTTATTTTTTAAAATTTAAATTTTAAATAATTCTAAATTAATAAGGAAATTTATTTAGAATATTAAATATAATTCTAAATGATTTTAGGATATTTAATTCAATCATATAGTTTAATTTATTAATAGATTTCATAATTAGGCTAAAATCTTGTTATATTATAAATATAGATTTTTTAGTTTTTCCTGTTAATGAAGGAGTGACCTTAATTGGTCATGCTTTTAAGCAAACAGTTTTAACTTTTGAAATTAATCTTTCTTTTTCGTGTCTTAGTAGTCTTATCTTAAACCTATAACAATTTTGCAGTCTTCAAATGCAGATCTGCAAAATTAGGTAAGCTATGAAACCTAATGTTCCAAGCAAAATGGGAAATCACCATTTTGTCTCAAATTATTTAGTAATTTATACTTCTTAGATAATAGAGGAAAATATGCATTTTTAGCTCTGTACAATTTCATTTCTGCTAAAAAAGGTTCAGAAGATGAAAAAATTAGTTTGGCTTAAATATGTTTTTTTTTAGTGAAAAAGAAAGATAGTATGATGTAGAGTAGGGTAGATGCTGCACAAATCAAAAGATTTGCTCCTAAAGTTTCCAAATATGAACACAATGTGTTCAATTTTTAAGTTATCATTCTCTAATTCCCTGTTTCATTTTAATTCCAAATTATTACCATTTATTAATAACGCAATCTTTTACCTTAAAAAATTATTAGTGATATAAATGGTAATTTTCAATAGAAGTAACTTCCCCGCGGTAAATAATCTAGTATGAAAATGACACGTTACCTAATAAAATTTATAATTAAAAGAAAAAATTACCATAAAATATTTTAAATCACAAGTGAATAACTCCCACGTGTCTGGTCTAGTACATTTGAACCGGGCGTCATCCCCCTATTCAATTTCACACGTGTCATCCTCCCTGTATTGTCTCTCTCTCCCTCCGATTGAAGATCCTCTCCCTCCTTCCCATTCTCCTCTCCGGTTGCAGAGAGAGAAAAAAGACCAAACTACCATTTTCTTCTCTCTCCATCTCTCCACCACCACCACAGTCCGCACAGGAGAGAGAAAGAGGGCTCTCTCTCGTTTTAAATGAAACGCTTGAACCGATGAAAAACCGAAATAGGTGCCTAAAACTGCGACCAACTCTTTTTGGTTCCAGAAGAAAACAGTTTTAACCACATGTTACTGCTTCTAAATTTATCTCTTTCACTTTTACTACTCCTTTCTTCCTCTCTGCAACTCCTTGCATTAGCGTTTTTTCTCCTTCCAATTTCCATTTCCACTGATTCTTTCTTTTCTAGCTTCGGTTCTGTGGAACGTGAGGGTTTTATTTTTATTTGTTGTTAATTATCAGGTGTTGGTTTGGTTGATTATTGATTGATTTTGACATTTTTTTTTTATTTTTTGAGTTTGAGTTTGAGTTTGATCTATCTTTCGTGGCCTCGATATGAGTGCCGGCGTCGGTAATCAGTTGATCTCCGTTCATCCTGATGAGCTCAAGTTCGTATGTGCGTATCTTTTTTTTTTCTCTCTCTCTTTTTCTATTTATATGTATGTAATGTTTGGTGCAGTGTGATCGTCGATTAGTTTGAATTGCCGAATTTTGGTTGAATTATAACATGATGTGTTTGCATTGCAATGGAAATGATTATAAATTGGTTTCTGTGTAAGTTTTGCATATGTGAGAAAAAAGTGATTGGCCATCCAGACAGAGAGGAAGTATCCAAAATATACCTTCTGATTATAGATGGATGAATAGATATAAATCGATTGGAACAATTGAGTAAATGACTTTGATACTGTCTCTTCAATACGCTGTAAATGGCCAATGATGCAAGGGGGAAGCACTGGTAATGTTATGCTGGTTACAGAATTTATGGAGATGCAATTTAGAGATATGAATTAAAATCCAGGATTGCTCTTAGTATTTGGGGTGGGGGACATAGCCTAACTATCGTATTAGACCTGCTTAATTTCCCAGATTAGAAGAACTTATTTTGTTGAAAATTGTTGGTCATAAAAGAATTTTCTCAATTACTTTGTGTATTTTTAGACCTGCTGGTCTTCTGTATGAACAATTGATCAAATACTCATGTCATTATATGTGTTGAATTAATGAAATTGAATAGTATTGTCGGAAATGTAGAAAATTTGAGTTCATTGTTTTTACCATTTCAGTGATACAACTTTCATATTGATTTCATTTATTGTTGCTTAAAATTAACCAGTTGAGCTGGAAAAGCAAAGCTTTTGTGATCTTAAAGTTGTGAACAATACAGAGCACCATGTTGCTTTTAAGGTACCATCTCTATTCTTGCACCTTCGATGCTTTGTAATTTTCGTGTATTAAATTCATTATAGAATTCATTTTCGAAGAAGAAAATAATATATATTCTACAATTGGTATGATGTCATTTCCTGTTTGCCAGGTTAAAACTACTTCACCTAGGAAATACTTTGTGAGGCCCAATACTGGAGTTATACAGCCCTGGGATTCATGTGTCATCAGAGGTACCATTTTTACTTCCATGAATTTCCTGTAGGGATTCTGTAAATATTTAAATGTGGATATAGATAAATATCTAAAGTCGTAATTGTGTAGCATGTAAGATGTGACAAAGTGGTTACTGGTACTTTCTTGGGTGCTTGCTTGTTAGGTCACAGGTGATATCTTGAACAGCTTTAAATTTCTGTAGTATTTCACCTGAATTTGTCCATAGTGCACCACTCACTTCTGCAGCATATGCAATGCTGCTTCAGTTTATACTTCTTACAATTCTTGTTATTAGTTATAAAAACAATTTAATCATGATGTTGCACTTCAAGTTACTGCTCTTTGCTGTATTTTCAGTTACTCTTCAAGCCCAACATGAATATCCTCCAGATATGCAATGCAAAGATAAGTTTCTATTGCAAAGTACGACAGTACCTCCACATACTGATGTTGATGAACTTCCAGCAGAGACTGTAAGAATGTTAAGCTTGACTAGAGGATGTCTTTCTTTAACTTTCACATTGAAATTTGAAATTAAATTTGTGCACATAATTTCTTTTCCAGTTCAATAAGGACAATAGTGGAAAGACATTACAGGAATGCAAGCTAAGAGTTGTATATGCTGCCCCATCATCTCAAGGAGACTCAGAAGATGATGCATTGAGAAGCTCTTCAAAGAATCCTGATTCTAACCCTGTGAGTGTTGTTATTATTTTATTTTTGAGGAGAATGTTATTGTTACCCATTATTTTACTTATTGTAGCAGACCTGCTTGCACTTAAATGTTTTACAACCTGCATTCATGCACATTTTGCATATCTTGCTTGATTATTTGCTTAATGAAGGGTTAAAAAAAGTGCTATGGTCTCCAACTTAGAAGTCCATATGTCAGGAAAGGTCAATGAAATG
>CANUEY010114147.1:0-29782 GCA_948099555.1 Croton setiger
GTTTTTTTTTTTTTTTTTTATTTTTATTTTTAATTCCGTGTTTTTGACAAAACTCGGGGTTGTTGTTGCACGGGGTTATTTTGTTTAAATTTGTTTTTTTAAAAATATTTTTTTTAATTTAAAAAAAAAAAAAAAAAAAAAAAAAACTCTTTCCAGTGTAACACTGGACGAAAAATAGGCAAAATGGATAAAAACCTAGGACAAGAACATTTACACAACTATCCCATGTTCACCCCCAAGCACAATAAAATTCAAAGAAAAATCGCAGAGAAAATCAATGTGCTAGGGAAGGTTGGTAATTAGGCTCTTATAGTGGTTCTTAACTTTTTTTTCCTGTTCGACGTGTACACTATGTTTGAAATCATTGAAGCTAAGACATCCCCTATCTTCAAGCAATAAGAGTACAAGGAATTCAACATCCTGCCAACTTTCACCAAAGAAAATAAATGCCTAAAATATTAGTTTACCTCACATAAGCATCAATAGGTTCTATAACTGGCTCCCATGACTCGTATTTGTCATTAAATGATCTTGCAGCCACAGAGAAGTTTACAGAAGAATTCAAGTAGTCAGATCTCGTATGCAAATTGAACCCTATGCCACTTAAAGATATATTGAACAATGGAACCATCTGCAAATTTCAAGAGATAACCAATAAAATTAATATTCAGGTCACATGTCTGCCTGTTCTCTAAATTAATAACTGAGATGTTTCAAAAGAATATCATACATGAACATTCAGCTGAAAGTTCTTGACAAAATATTTCAAAAGGAACAATTCATCCAAGCCTCTCAGGAGAGATAAACAGCTTTGCTTAATCAAAAGGCACAATGCACATTCCTCTTATTTTTCTTCAAAACTTACTTAGCGTTTGATTTTTAGATCATAAAGTCAAGTTGAAAGCCAGCATTTGTTAACTAAACATAAATAGATAACAAAAGAAACAGACTGGCTGGTCAAAAACTCAAACAAGAAGAACCAGATCTCGGTCTTTGCCTCAGTTGCATTGAGTAAATTATCAACTCTTCTGGTGTGCATGCAAGTGAAATCTGAAAATCCTAGAAAAGAATGCGACGGAATTTCGACTCAAACAATTTATTCCTTCCCATTTATTTAAGTCAACATGCCATCCGGAATTTATTCCCCACTTAAAGTTCCAAAAGCTTCATATGAAAACAGAACAATATGAAAATCAATAAGCCTTGTAAACAGATAATTTTCCTAAAACAGCATATGTGCATGACTTATGGATAATATAAGCATTTCAAAGAGTACAAAGAAGGAAAACTCTCACCAAACCACCATAATCATCAAAAATAGCGGCAGAAAGAGTTCCAATTTCTGCATCGATGACAGTATCATCTGAACCACTAGGTACATTAAGATCCGCCAACTTCAAAGCAAAACGTCTTGGAGGTTTCTTGAAACCACTTCGGACAATAAAGGTTCCCAAGTCATTACCAACAATCCATATGCTAAATGTTTCGGCAGTAAATTTAAACTCTGATGTGTCCCATGCACTTTCCTCTAGGAATTGATCCCCTGCAACCATGTCACTACGCATGCACCTCAATTTACTGAAGTCATGTTGTTTCGGTGAGCCCTTACAAGCAATACAACCCAATGAAACAAAACCAGGGGGGGCTTGAGGCATCCAAAAAGAAATACTTTCCATTCCCCTCTTTTTCTTAATATGTCCAACAAGTTGGTAATCCAAAGGAGTTTTGAAAAGCTCTTCATCTCCAGTATCATGAAGAACAATACAAGTATTTGGAGGCTCAAACCTAATTTCAAAAATAATCAAGGTAAATAACGCTAGTTGAAATAAAACAATCAGTCTCTATGAAAAATAGGAGAAATGCATTTAACATCAGTACCCTTTGACGGCAATATCACCAAAATATATCATCCCTACAGGAACAACAGGGCGCCATATGGATAATTTCTTCCTTGCACTTGAAGTCCGGTTCCACCATATTAATTGAAAACTAGCAACTGCTTCGAAACGTCGACCTGAGTTAATGGGTGCTGATTTTTTTGATTGCTGGGCAACAGAATCACCAGAAGAAGAGCTCTGTACATTTGAATGTTTGGACGCTTTTAAAGAAACATCTGGAAGACCAAATTTTATGTGGCGCAATTCATAAGCTTGACCTAATGGGGTGAGAGTAACTGGATTTGCTGGCAAAAAAGTACCAAAAGAATTTTCTACACGCCAAAAGGCCAAAGTTGATGGATACCTGAATTTGAAAAAAGTATAAAAGTTAATAACTAGTCTAATAAAACTATGATTTACACATTAAGCGTGGTTGCCCCTGTGCATAAACATGAGTATCTCCGTACAAGAATCACTGAAATGTGCAAAATTCACTCATAAAAGAGAATAGATTTCACTTACAAATTGGAAGAGAAGATAGAAATACAATCCATCAAAGAACAGGGTGAAACTATAGAGGCCAAGATGCAAAAAGCAGAAGACAGAGGTGGCTGCGATTTTCCGACTGACACCACACAGCCCAATGAAACATAACCCTTGGGCGCTTCAGGAAACCAGATGGAACAGCTATCATCACCCTGATCATTAGCTGACAGGTTAGAATGGATCACATCCTGACCAGCAGTTCCCTTAGAATCTAATGGTGGCCAGATCAGTTTGAAAGATACTGGTCTTTTGACTCTTGCCAAGTTCATATTCACAGCAACAACTTCTTTTGTAGGTGGCTTGTCCCTGTCATATTGAAAGCAGGTACATGGGGCAATGATTCTGAAGAATGCATAAAGGAAATTAAAATATTGTATTATTAAAAATTTTTACTTACAAGGGAGTGAGGCAGTCCCCAAGAACCGCAAAGCCAGGTGGTGTTCGAGGTCTCCAAAAAGCAAATGTTTGGTCATTATATGAATCTGCAAAGCATGATAATTAGAAAAAAAAAAAAAAAATCAACTCATTACAAAATGCATGCTGTTACAGACAAATGCATAAAGCAAGTATATACATACTCCGTATTGTTCCAACTTTATCAAACTCAGAACAGGTAACTGTTATCTGTTTTGAAGTCTTGCTCAGAAATGATAAAATGTCCTCTTCAACAGCTAAAAACAGCCTTAAAACGCTGAATGTAAAGTTCATGAATATATTTGAAATGGATAAATGTATATTAGTCTTGCCAGAAGCATTTGAATAATTGACAAATGTGTCAAAAGGTTCCACAATCCTGATTCCATTACTCTCCATCATGAGACCAAGTGCATTTGCAGTCATTTCAATTGTATCACCCTTCATAACAAGCCTATCAGATGCAAGTAAATCAAATATCATTATCCAATAAATAAATATCTCATTTCTAAAAAGGCATGCTTCACTAAATTAAAGCAGAAAATTATGCAAAGCAAATAGGTCTATGTGGGGTAATAATATACATTGCTAAAGTTTCTTCATTTCATAATACAAGCTTCACTCAATTAAAGCAGAAAATTAACAGCAGTGAACACACATAGCAAATAGGTCTATGTGTATACACACAACTAAAGTTCCTTAGTTCATAATACATTTTTGGAAGGTGAACCACAAAAGAAGTATTAAACAAGAATACCTGATTATCATGTACACATGACCTTCAAAACCTAGTGAATGGGCTTCAACATGAATTAAAATGCAATCACTTGTATATACATTAACAAGGGTAAGAACTGAAGCGGGAGCAAAGTCAAGACTCGACTTAATCGGAATAGGGATATTCAACTTTCTAAATAGATAAAGATAGACGAATTAAGTCTAGTTGAAAGAATGGGTGAATGATGCGGAAGAAAGTCAAAGACTAGACTTAATTCAATGATCCTTATCTATTTAGGAAGTTGTATATCTATATTCCTATTTATTCTATAATTTTTAGTTAATTTAGGTTGTATTTAGGATTAGTATTGTGTTCTTGTTAGTTTATGGCGCAGTGAGTAACCCGGATAAGGATCAACAAACGATCAAATCCTTGAAAAATAACTAAGATCTAATCCAAGACCTTTGCAAAACAAGATTCAATCTACAACCTTAAGAAATTCTGAAATTATTATTGATACAATGTTGATTTTGATCCACATTTATCAAGTACAAAATTTAAGTTAAATAGGAACCCTAATATAATAAGGAAATATATATCCTAAACCAACAAGGAAATAAAACACTAATCCTAAATAAAATCAATTTAATTAATAATTCTTGAATAAATAAGAATATAAATATGCAACTTCCTGAATAGATAAGGTTAATTAAATTAAGTTTTCTCTGACTTTTATTCTTTTGCATCATTCACCCATTCTTCCTGAAAAATTCATCCTACAATTTAGTTACATAGAAGAATCAACACATTTGGAAACTTCCATAACAAAAGGTTCATACTTTATGTAGAAAAAATGACTTTACGAAAGTGAAACCAAACATCTTGACATACGTTAATAAATTTGTATCCATAGGAACACAAAAGAGAAAATAAAAGCTGACAATAACACTATAATAATTTTTAGCACGAACTTCAAGTTCCTTAAAAACCGTTTTAGCTTGAGTTTCTTCATTCCCTATAACATTCTCTCCAAACTCTTCGTCATCCACCATAGCAAAAAGCACTGCAAAAAGTTCAAGCTCAAGTTCAACTAATTCTTTTTGCTCTTCAAATACAATTGATTTCTTTGACTATTTATCTTTTACCTTCAATATAGGATTCAATTGTTTTTCTCTACATTCATAATCATGTACTTTAATTGATCCTTATTAGCAAATAAATACCAAAACTTTATTTGGTATGCTTAGAATCAACCCTTACATCCAATTCATGAAGAGAATTATTTTCAATAATAGTCCTATAATCTCTTTCCAATTTCTTGTCGAAATGATATAATTTCAAACCATAGGACTCATCCACAAATAAATTTTTCATCCTATTCCATAAATGAATTCTACCATATCTTCGTTGAAATTCCTTCCACCAATCAATTACTTTGTCACTTAATTTTAAACTAGCAAGTCTAACTTTTTACTCTCCATGGATCTCATAACAATGAAAATATATCTCCAAATCAAACATCCAGTTGATAAATTCCTTCAAATAAAAATCACCATCAAAATATGGAATACTTACAAAATTAGGAATGTCTATAACTAGATTGTCTGTGAGCTACATCTAGAGCACAAAACCTACCATATCCCCATTCCTTAAAATTAGAACTATCTCCAAAATCATGAACACATTGACTACAACAAGAACAACTGCATGCACAATTTCTTCCATGCCCAAGATATTGAAAACCAACTCTCGAGAGAGTCCACCCTTCATGATCACCATAAACAAAGAGGTTGAGCAAGCCTACTACTACCAAAGTTGGCCATCATGCTCTAATACCAGCTAATGCAACAAGTAGCACATAGATGGATCAACATATGATCAAATCCTTTGAACATAATTAAGATCTAATCCAAAACCTTAGGAAAACAAGATTCAACATAGAACCTTAAGAATTCTTAAATTATTATTGAAAAGATCTCACCTTACAATGTTGAGTTTGATTCGTAATTGTAGAAATAGAAACCCTCATCTGATAATGAAATAAATATCCTAAACCATCAAGGAAACAATTACTAATCCTAAATCTTATTTAACTAATAATTCTTGACTAAATATGAATATACAACTCCCTAAATAGATAAGCATAATTAAGTTAAGTCTTCTCTTTGACTTTTCTTCTTCTATATCAGTTAGGATATTTATTTCCTTAGTAAATACACATCAAACTCAACATTGTAAGAGAGATTTTTTTCAATAACAATTTCAGAGTTTCTCTTCAATATAATTGTCTTTGCTTTATTAAACCTAAGATTTTATGTTAAATACTATTTTTATAAGAACTTGGATTAGATCTCGATTATTTTCAAAGGCTTGATTATGTATTGTATCCTCCTTTTCCCCACTCCTTGCTCCATCAATAATGCAATTGATAAAGTCAATTAGGTTCTTTGTTTGAATTAGCGAAGGTATTTTATAGTTAATTGAAGTATTATGTTATTATTTTGACATTGTTATACTTTTTTAAAAATTTCTATAGGATAGTTATGGACTTTTGACATATTAATTTTATATCAATAGAAATCATTGTATTAGAATCATTAATAAACCAATGGGATGCAATATCTCAATATTTAATACAACTTTGTGAAGATTTCAGGATATTGTGTGATGAAAAAGTAAAACTAGAATCAAACCTTGCAACTGCATCCAATTGTGCATGTAAAAGTTTGTTAGAGAGGATGGTTGACATTCCTACATGTTTTGATGTGTTATAGAAAGTAAGCTCTGGACCAATAGCCTGTAAAAGATACAATTTAGAAAACTGACCAAGAAAAATAATTGGAAAAAAAAAAGGAAACAGAGAACCAAAAGAAGAGTATAATGGGATTACTCTTATTTATAATAATATGAAATTGGGAGTACAAACATAAAGACAAAGTAAAATAGACATAATATATTATAAGACTACATTCTGAACCATTACATTGCAAAAGAAATAAATTCAATCCCTTTTAAACTATTCATAACTAACACCTAGAATTGAGCCCCTATCACTCTTACAAAATATCCTAATCAACTATTTAGTAGTATGAAGTAGTGACAACTCTCACTTTTTCCATGTTTATATACATAAATGAGAGTTTACATGGTACAATCACAAGACGACAAAATTTATTTTTTTCCTAAAATCTCTCCTAACCAAAACATATTGCGAAAGCATGACATTTAATATATAAATGTCATCAATTCTAACATGACAATTTAACCAATCAATTAAAAATACTTATTTTTCAAAATGCATTTTGGATTCATCATATAATATTTTTTTAACACCTTACCTATAATTCGTACAGTTTATTTGGCAAGTTGTACATATAAAGAAACTACATATTAAATAATCATAATCCGGCATCAAAATATAATTAGATAAATAAGCCATTGGATCAAACATATAAAATATGTAATATTCCTCATCTCCTCAACATCAATTATACTATAAACATCTTGATTTCTTTAAAATCACATATTAATCACATTCTTTAAATGTCCAAGTAAATGAAAATATTATTTTTTTTTTACTTGTTTTTAAGTTTGTTTAAATTTATTTCGTATTCTATTTGTATTCAATTCACAATCATAAGTTCATGAGCTATATAAATCTTTTCAGTTATTACATAGTTTATACAACTTGCTAACCTCTCATAAAATATAAAATAAAAAATTAGAATAATATTATTACTATATGTATTTAAGATCAGCAACTATAACAGAATCTTCATCTTGCACTTTGAGCCCTTGTTTGGATTGTTTTTAGAACCAAGGGAAAAGAAATAAATTAAAGGAAAAGAGAGAGAGAGAATTTTGCCACATTTTGGAGAATAATTTGTAAAAGGGAAGTAGGGTAAAATTAAGTTATAATTTCAACATTTCCACCCATTTCCCTCACCCCACTTGATCCAAAACATTAATCTATTTGTTGTAGAAATTGTGATTTTTTTATTAAGATCCAGCCTGTCATCTTCTTCAAAATATTGATTATAAATAGAATTTCCTCATTCACACTATTCTTGAACGCAAACCCATTTTCAGCTTCTACTTCTTTTCAATCCTCAAATATGTGAACTTTACATTCATACATGGAGTTATACATTTGTTTTGATGATCACCAAACTTTTTAATGACAATTACAATTGTTAATTTTAGTTATTATACTTAACCAGCCTTACTTAAAGTAGTTTTGGCAATAAATTTTTCACATTTAGATTCTTAATTCTGAAATTTATCACCTTCATGTACCTAGTTCTCCATCAATACACTTGCGTTATGAATTAAAACAGCTTTTATTCATGGCAGTACGCATTTTATTCTTTAATTCTCAATTTTAGTTCAAACAGATATTATTTCCCCATCTCACTCAGGCCTGACAAAGTTATTACAAAGTTGTATTTCAGCAAATTTAATTCACGCAGATTTTGCGAGCAAAACAAGATATAGCAAATATTTTCAAGTATGGACAGCAAAGCAGACAGCTAAACCAACAGAACATAAAGGAAAAATAACAACACACAATAAAAACATCAACAGAAAACGTATTAAACAATGTAATAAACAGAAAGACATCGTAAAAGGTCAGCAACCCAAAAGGAAGATAAGAAAAGAACAAAAATAACCTTCAATCTATATTGGATTGGAATCTACGATTTCATATATATTGATAGTTATTTTCAATTACTTCAAAATAGGATGGGAATTGAATGGAGTCACAATGTTTATTTGGTAATTGAGAGAGGATACATATTATAATTGAACAATCAAATTGCTTACAATATACAAAAATCTAAATGGTGAGAGATAAAAAAGCAGAGACATGGGGATGAAAAGAGATGTATGTTGAGAGAGAAGAAACGAGAATTTGTAAAGAAAATTTTTTAGAGTAAAGAAAGGGAAAGGAGAATGGAGTCTTGGTCTGAAAGGAGAGTGAGACAGTCAGAAATAAAGTATTTATGGTGAACATGAATCAAGTTTAAATCCAGATAGAGAGCAGAGAAACAGATAATAATAGAGAAAGAAAAACAAAGGTGAAAATGAAAAGAAAATTCACAAAAGATATTGATGTTCAAAGCTAAACAAAGGAGTTAGTGCGAATTAAAAGAAGGGTGATTCTAACAAATGTCACTTTTTGAAACTTTAGTATAAGTAAATGTCAACAATTTTCAAATATTAGCTAAATGTCATATGTTTCAGTATTCTATAAGAAAATACATGTATTTACTAGTATTATACACATATTTTCATATATTCCTATTAGTAAATATGTATATTTTTCAAAATAATATCAGAAATATTTACCAGTATTATATGACATTTACTTAATATTTTAAAATGTGACATTTACTAAAAATAAGTTTAAAAAAATGACATTTAGTATAATTTTCCTTAAAAGAAGGCAAAAAGAAAAATACGCACAATACAATATATACTTAATATTCATAGAATCTATCCAGCAAACATATATATATATGACAGTAGTTATCAAGAAGCAACAAATTCACCATGCAAGATCAAAAACAATTTAGAAAGATGGACACAAAAAGATAAAAGAAATCTATGCTTGACCTGAAACTCAATGATAAATTCTGTGGACTTGTCACTAGAGTTTAGAGTTTGTAAACCAGTAACATTTTCCCTTGAGTGTTGTAACTGAGAAGGCTCATCCACTTGCTCTAGATGAACTTGATCATCCCTTCTAGCAGAATAGCTACTATTGCTTCCTAATAAAATACAGGAGTCCAAATACTTCCCATTCTATACAAACAAAATTTTCATAACTTATCAGTATGTGAAATGAAGATATTAATTCTGAACTCTACTAGATTAAGAATATGAAAGAATAGAGCAATACCTTGATAACAACATTTTTTAATTGCAAGTTTTTTCCACTTCCTACATATATAATAGCTTCCTTGCTTGGACCACAAATGTTATTTCCTTCACTATCTTTTAAATGCAATATTCCACCTTGACCATCATAAATGAACTGATCAAAATTTTCATCATCAACGATTAATGGCCTCAACGGAGAGAGTGAGACTTCACTAGAGGATTGCCTATAAATTGGCATATCCAGAATAATTGCATCAACCACTAGCATAGGATCCTTATTTTCTTCATTCGACAACATATTACCAACTGTTGGAACAAAAAACTCTACAACAGCAAGAAGAAAATCAAGTGCAACAAGCAGTTGCGGCCTTTGAACACAGAGAGACAAGAATGTTGTTTGTTGGCCAAATTTTGCATCAAGTATAAGCATTGCAGGAGTTGGGTCCATCTCACCATCTTTTAAATTTTGACCATAACCAAGCGTCTCAGGCTTTCCTATTGCCAATCGGAATTCTTCTTTGGTTCCCTCTCGATCGTCAATCACAGTGAAGCCCTTCAGAGTTGCAGAGAGGAAGCCTTCTCCAAGGTTATCAGACTGGTAGCGAAGCCATGCACCCATAACCTGCATGACAACATGACAAAATTTTAATCAAAAAATATTGCAAGTGCATTCTATCCTTAACAAAGTGAATCATGACCACCATGCATATACTAATATGTCAACTGACTTAACATTTAGTATGTAGGTTGATTTGAAATTAGTGTTGATTTGAATGTTATTTTAACCAATACAAGAAATTATGAAATTATACTAAGAGTTTTTCAGGTTGCAAACCTTTGCTTAATTTATTTTAAATATTGCTAACTTTATTTATTTACGGTTTGTCCATATACATGATAATTTCATTTTTTACTTTTATTTTAGAGCATATGGAAATATATTATTTTAAACTTAAAAATAATTGATTTGCTAAAAAAGAAAGGCCAAATACATAATTATGCCCTATTGTTTTGCATGATTTCCCTAGTGGCACCCTATCGTTTCAAAATATGACCTATTGTACCCCTGAACTATCTAAAAATAACTCTCATGCCTTTGCCATATCACCTTAAAGATTTTTTTCAAAACGGTCCCTAAAAAATTATGCTAATGGTGGATGAAAAATTATCCAAATGATCCCTCACCCACCTTCCTCAAGCTCCAACAATGGTAGAGGGACCAATTTGGTAATTTTCTAACCCAAAATTTAACTTCCGATTTTAGCAATAAAACATGCAATTGAGCATACCAAATTAAAGGTCTCACAATGAGGATTCCAAACAATGCCTTAAATCAATCGTCCCACCAACATAACACCTTGAAAAAATGGAAATGAAGTTTTGGGTCATTTTGACCCATTTAGCCGACTCATTTCACACTCATCCTTCTGGCCACCGATCATGGATAATACCTATACCAATTGAAGGATATCAATGAAATGAGTTGAACGGTGGTTTTAGATTTTGAAATCTAAAACCACCGTTCAACTCATTTCAACGGTATCTTTCAATTGGTATTAGTATTTTCCATAATCGGTGACTGGAAGATTGAGTTTGAAATGGGTCAAGTAAATAGGTCAAAATGACCCAAAACATCATTTCCATTTGTTCAAGGTGTAACAGTGGTGCGACAATTGATTTGAAGGCATATTTGGAATCTTCATTGTGAGAGCTTTGATTTGATAAGCTCAATTGCATGTTCTATCACCAAAACTGGAAGTTAATTTTAGGGTTGGAAAATTATCTTATTGGTCCCTCTGCCATTGTTGGAGCTTGAGGAAGGAGGGTAAGGGACCATTTGGGTAATATTCCAACCATCATTTGCATAATTTTCAGGGACCATTTTATAAAAATAAAAAAAAAAAAACCCTTGAAGGTAACATGGCAAGGGTATAGGGGTCACTTTTAGATAGTTCAGGGGCTTAATAGGTCACATGGAAATGATAGGATGCCACTAGGGAAATCATGTAAACAATAGGACATAATTATGTATTTGGCCAAAAAAGAAAAGAAGAAATTGAAGAATTTCAATTATGACACATGAACACTACTTATTTTGTATGTAATAATACTTGAAAAATTATATTGTGATTCGAGCTCACAAACTGAGCTAGATCTTTACGATTTCAATTTTACCGAGCTCCATCTTATGTTTAAAGCTTGAATAGAACTCGAGTTCCCAAATTTTCAATGAACAAATCTTGAACACATATTTGAAGATTGAACAAAACCCGAGCTCAAGTTCGAGCTCGGAAAATTTCTTAATGAACCGAGCAGGAATAGGCAAGTGTTAAGCTCAAGCCACTCAGCTCGATTCGGTTCGGCTCGTTTACAACCCTAGGTGTGCCCTCACCCTTAAGGGAAAATGCCCACTAATGTGTGCTAGATTCTAATTGTTTAGTGCGCTAAAATTGCATATTTCACAGAAAGCAATTCTTAACCTTATAATTTTCAAATTATAAGGTTTCATGAGAATTGTAAATAGGATTAATCTTTTCTAAACTATCTGAATGACAAATTCCGATTTTAAAAGCTACCTTAACTAAATATCTTCTAAGGTAAGGACTTCTTAAAAAGAAGCCATCATGACTTGCAACAATATATAATAGGGGAGTCAAGCTTATACATTCAGAAACACTTGAAGCTCATCATATTAAATTTTATCTCCTTGAGTCCTAATTATCAAACTATTTCCAAAGTCTTATAGCACAAATGAGTTGATGTACAATTCATGTTTTTATCTCACAAACTAGATTTCATATAGAAGTACAATTTCTAAGGGTTATTTACCTTGCAACCTTTTATTCGCTAGTTCCAATTAGCTAAAGTATTTTTTCCTTCTATGAGGCATTTTTATTGACAAATTCTCACAGGAAATTGGGTTTGGAAAGTTTTATTCTGGAAATAGGTTGGTTTCAAACTTATACTTCCCTAGAAAAGTTGAATTCCTAAGCATGTGGGCCTATTCCTTAATTCCAAGAGCGAAAATATATTATTATTTTCAAACTTTTCCAGAGTATCGAAAACAATTATTTTATTTTCCAAAAGAAATTCATGTTGTCTAGACATGATAATCAAACATTCCTATAATTACTTTCTCGAAAGTCAACTTTTTAGGAAAATAAATTTCCCTGGGAAAGCTGAAATGCGTCAACCAAACTGCCCTTAACAGATTTTACTAGGAATTAAACACTCTAATATACAAAGAAGAGTAATGAACATTAAGAGCCAAAAGTAAATAATTTTGTGCTCAAACTTCAAAATGAGCAAATGTCCATAACTGATGTTCTACCTGTATTGTGGCCAACGATGCATCCTTTATAACCCCTGTATGTAAGCTCAACTCCACTAAATTGATAAGTACAAGAATTTCCATTGAAAGCCATACTTCCCCAGAATTTCGGGCGCTAGATTCAACACCAACTGAATCTTGACGGGAGACAGATTCTACTATGTCAACTGAAGAAATCTCGGACTCATGGTCCAATGGAGGAATGACATGTGGAATCTCAGAAATATTGGATAGTGCACATTCAGTAATAATCTGGTACTCCTTATTTGACAGTGCTGCTTTTAACTTTTCTATCTGATAATAAGAGATGCAAGCAAGAACTTACTTATCATTCCACAAACATCAAATATAGGAAAATCAATAAAGAACAGTCATTAGATGGGGTAGGGTCACCAGGTAAACTTGAGGTGCAATACCTTGACTGCAGCCGCTATACTGGGTATCTGATGCAACAAGTCCCGTAGCGACCTCCGAATGGAAATGGAAACCCCTCTGACATCTTGAATAACGCTTTCACTTAATCCTGTTTCTGTCCCAACATTTAAATTGATATCCTCAACCTACAACTCTTAAAAAAACATCAGTAGGCAGCTCCATTGAATAAAACAGATCAAGTTAACCATATTCAACCCACTAAATATCGTAAGACTATTATGCCTGCTATTGTTCTTACCTCAATCACTAATGTTTCCAAATGCACAGCATTCATATCACTTTTACAGCCATTATACCAATGAAAGGTGTTCTTTACGGTTATGTGAACCACATCAAGCTTCAAGTAACTGTTAGAAATTCAAAAAATTCAATTACATTTAATATAGCCACACTTACAAACTTATTAACTTATACCTAAATAAAAACTTACTCATGACTATCTGTCCTCCTAGGCATCAATATAATGGGGTTCCAAAGTGAAAGGTCCAATTTCAGAGCAGGGGATCCTTCAATTTCACTTGTTGTAAATAATTTCTCAGAATTTGTGACTTGATCTTTTAACTTAACAACACCCATTGAATTCTCAGGAACAAGACCCATGAAGTAACTAACCACCTACATGTCAGAAATGGTAAACACTTAAAAATGAAATAGAACTATATAAAATGATTATAAACAGCTGATATTAGTTTACCTCCTGCACAAATCGGTTCAAATATACAATTCGCACTTCTGAAAGCTGCCCCAAAAGGCTATATTCATAGCCATCGTAGTCATCATCCTCCACACTGAATGAAGTAAAAACCAGCTGCATAATGATAATATTAGGGCTGTAAATGATCAAAACAAAGACAGAAACCATAGATTCATCCATCCTGAAAGATATCAGACAATAGGAAATTTCCAAATCCAGCTAAAAGTAATACTAGAAACTGGAAATCTAAAGGAAAAACACATAAGGCCATTGAATGTTAGCTAGGAGCATTTTCATTGGTTAAAAGAACTAAAATACAAACAGCAAATACCTCCACAAATGAGCTGCCCCCGGGGTTTCTCATATCACAAATCCAAAAGTATGCATGGCTGTCAGGAAGACTCTCATCACTTATTCGCAGATTTCCCAAAGCTGCTTTGATGCTAAAAGAGCTTGGAAAGACCTTACCAAAAAGTAAAAGTAAATTAAATAAACCAGCACAGACAAATATTATCCATTTAATATACAAAGGCAACATTAAAATGGTCGGGGGGAAAGGAAAAATTATAGTTAACCTTGATATCTGTATGTAAATTATCTTGGGATAAAGAAGCCAGCTTTGTGTCATTTTCATTCATCAACAAAATCTGAGCACGAGCCATATTCAATATTAAATTGAAAATAATTCTGGATTTTCCCTTCCCTAGTAAACCCTTAATAACAGGATCCTCAATGGCTCTCAAATATTGACCACCAACATCTTCGCTACATATTTCATGATGAACCACTGTTGCTGAAGAACCATCATTGGTAAATTCAGTATTTCCATCCTCAATGTTAATAGCATTGACAAAATCCATGATGGCGAGAATTGTAGGTCTGCGGCAGAAAAACGACAACGTAGCCAGGGTAACTGATACCTGAATGAACACTTTCATGACTTAGTGAGTCTACTGACCACGCTGGGAGAGAGCAGAAACTCAAACAGAAAATTACCCACCTGCATATCGATGTTTTTGTATAGAGAAGAATTCTGATCATAGATAACTATCTGCGCTTTCACAAAACCTTCCAAGGTATCAGTTAGTTTAATACCCTCAAGACTGTTTTGAATGGTATCCAGAGGTAGTAAACCAGCATGACGACTAAAACTAGGAGGCATCAGTGATGTATCAAATGGAAGTAAATTTTGAGGAGTCATGTACTCAAAGTCACCCAAATTTTCTGATGCCTCGTAGAACTTGTCCTCAACATCACTAGTAGTTATACTGTTGTTAACACTCTGACTTCTAGCCACATCAAGAGATGGATGCTCATCAACATTTCCAATGAATGATCTTGCTAGGAAAGATGGCTGAGATATACCACTGCTACGAACTAAATCTTCAATCTCCAAAGATTTCAGAAGAGTTCCAATGAACATGTCATTCTCTCTAATTGAAAGTTCAACCTGGATAAACTAGATTCTTAGAAGAGAGAACATAAATGGACCATTAAATGCGACTATAAATCAGGATTGCTCATACCTGACCACCAATTGCTCGAAACTCGAATAAAGGACTCTCTTCAGCAAGAAGTACCTTTGCAAAACTCAGGCCATGCTAGAAAAGCAGCATGTTTTTCAGATTTCAACTAGTTCCATTGAGGTAGAAGACAAAACAAATCAGCAGTATAGGCTTTACCTGACGCTTATAATCAAAACATATCTTCAGCTCATCTAGAACCCCTGTCAGAAAGAAATGCTCAATCCTTAATACATGACTTGCATCAATCTTGTCCTGAATCTCCGAGTCATCAGAATCTGATGAAGTTTCTGAAAGACCAGTAATAGGTGCAGAAACCTGTGGAAATTAACGGGTAAGATCCATGTTTCTACCATAGAAATATTTCGCCAAAAATTAAAAGACCAAGGACAGGAAAATTTTCTATTGTTATCCACTATCTCACAACATGTTTTCTTTGGAAAATATTTAGTAACTGCAGTACATTCTCAGCTCATAAATGAATAGCTGGTTAAAACAATAACAAATAGTTGTAATAATCTTCTGAGGTACCTCATAAATTCATCTTTTATCTTTTAACGTCAACCTAAAACTCTTTATTTGAATGCCTGGAATCACTGATTAATTTAATTTTTGGCTGAAATACCTCAAATAGAAATTCTTTTATATCAATTTAAACATGAATATCAAACAAGTTCTTGAGTTGCCAAAACACTTTAGCAAAACATGCAATTACGAAGGAAAAAGAAATACCAAAAAAAAAAATTAACTAGAAGAAAGCACACTAACAAAACTAAAGTTACAGTTGAATTCATAAAACTTTAAAGGAAAACAAAATATGAATCATCATTTTGAATAGATTATAGATTAAATATTATGCCAAGAGAAATAAATGAATAGAAAAATACTAGGGGACAGTGCCATCCAAACATATGTGTGGTGTGTGTGCTTATCATAAATCTTTCCATTGTTCCATTGCTAAAGAATATCAAACACTGCAAATTGTTAGAACATCATTAAAAAATCAACTGAACAAAATGAAGGATTTACTGAAGCACGATAAATGGCCCCCTGCAAACGGCTTTGCCAATTTCTCCGTGAATCATCAGAATCACATAGCAGAATCAGTGCATTGACATCTTCTACAACCTATATGAGAAATGACCAAGAAATTTAGATGACATACAGCAGACTTGCAAATGATCAAGAAAATTATGACATGAATGGTTAAATAATAGGTGACTGAATTACAAAGAAAACAATCACAACCTTGTTAATGGGTCGACCAGAATCACAGATAGCCAACACATGTTGCTCATTACCAACCAATTTCCCTGGAAGATGTTGCACATGTTTCCCTCGTAAGCTGCATCAAGGAGATAAATAATAAAAAATCATTAGCATGCAAAGAAGACCACAAAATGCAATACATATCTGAGATGTACGATTCTGATTTTCCATGCAGCCCACTGAATAACATAAACTCTTAGCATAACAAAAAATTTAGAATTCCCATAAATTGTTGAGGACTATTAATATGAACTCATAATCTTCTGATTACTTTAACAAGTATATTAAATTAGCCAAATGGAATAAGCACATCCAAGCTTGTGGTTTGTCAAAATATTTTCTTTCTACAAATAATATGACAAAAAAAAAATGATGCCTCTTGTCAGTTCTTGTTGTTAATCATTTTCTGAAAAGCCTTTATTTTGATCAAAATAAGATTCCAAGTGGAATCCAATACTTTGTTTAGATAGGCAACAAAGAAGGAACTAAAACAAAAGTAAAACACCTTCCTGGAAAAAACCTTTACTAATCTTTAAACCAGATAATTTTTATTAATAGCTTCTGTAAAGACATTATATTTCATTTTTAAAATCCATGTTATAATACAGTTGTATACTTGGCTGATAAAAAATTAATGTAAAAATTGGTTTCTGAACCTCAGATACTGCTTGTAGGATTTAGACCCAGGGTTTTCCAGTATGTAAAGAAATGGCCCCACCAAGCAGAGATATCGAAGCTGCCACACAGCTTCCCTATTTGCCATGCCCTGTCACACAAAAATTATGATGAAATTTAGAAGCTAAAATAGTAATAATTATACTACTGGTGCTGGTGGTGGTAATAGTAGCAGTAGTAGTGGCAATAGCAACACCTCCACATGCTCAAAAGATCTTCTTCATCATGTCAAACCACTTAAGTACAGAGGAAAGAGAGAACCTTTCGAATAAGCAGATGCAACCAACCCTCATAGTCCGCCTGATCCCACGGGTGGACAATATTTGAATTCTCAACACCCTTATCCTGAAAGATTTTTGCCACTTGCATCAATCGATGATACCGTGCAGGAGAAAAATGAAACCTTAAAGATGGCAACCGCACAGAGACTCTTGTTGAAGGATAGGACGGGTTTTCCAATCGAATCTAAATATAAAATGACATCATGTCAGCTTCTAAAACACAGCAACTCATGGACTATCACAAACATGCCTATCTGCTTGCATGCAATACAGATACAACATGCACAAGTCAACATGAACGTATAGATCTTCTTAAAAAAATGCACGTATAGACCAATTATAATTCAAAACATAAGGTCAAAGTATTACCTGTTGAAGCCTTAAGATTACTCCACAATTGTCAATAACAGGCAAAAAGCTAATACACCCTGACTGGTTAGAATCAGCATGCTGGCACAAAGAGGTTTGGCTCCAATCATAGTCACCATCCACCAAAAAAGCAGAGACATCACTTAGAACCAAATCAAATTGCATATACATATCAGGCTCATCGGTTTGGCTTTTCTCATCCTGCATGAATTTGAATTATATAAATTCCACATTCCATCGACCAATTATATAGTTTCACCCCAAATTTGTAGGTTTTTAACAAAATCATCCCATTTTATCTTCGTAATAAAATCACAGATAGGATGATTTTCACCTCAAATTTGAGATTTTGACAAAATTGAATAAAACTATAAATTTCGAGCCATAATACTCCCTCTCTCAATCAATTGAAGGTATCCGCACCTCTCTCTTATCAAACTCCATTCTCAAGTCACTTCTACCATGCCTAAGGCCTACATTGCAGTTTGCTTCCAATATAGGAAAGGCAAGCATAGAAAATTTCATACAAGAAAGAGGACAAACGTCACAATGAAAGAGTCAAAGAATTTGTTCTGTTTGAACCACTATATGAAAATCTCTTTAAGGCTTGTACTGAGACTGCTCCTACAGAACTAAAGAGTATCGAATTTATTTATTGAGTTTGAAGGTATGGTAACGTATGCGCTCTCCTCATGGATATCAACAATGATGGAAATTTAGGGCAATGGCGATTAAAGGCTAGGAGTGATGGGTCATTCCTAGTGTTTTGAGAATTGAGACCATATTGCTGATGAAGCTCTAATTAGAAGACCAACTCAAACTCTGGAGATTGGCAAGCAATCGATTGAAACCACCACTACCATTTGCAAGCTTAAATCCAGAGTTGCACTTTCACTTAGAGGAAGAAGCTTTTAGTCTAATTTAATAATTTGTTATTTGGCTTTTTTGTATGTTTCTTCCTCTCCACAAATCATTTTTCTTGCTTGGTGGTAGTGGGACGGTGGTTGTGGCTAGAGATTGGCATTACCAAATGGTGGCATGACAAAGAAGGTGAAAGAGAGAGAATTAGATATCCTTAACTATAGATCCCCTCCCTCTCTCTCTTTCCAAGTTCTATTTATATTTGATATAGTCCAAAATTTGAACTACAAAGTGAATGTCATCCCACATTTGGGAAACAGGTTGGTTATGTTAAAAAGCTAAAAAACAAAACGAATCACTTAGAAGCTTAAAAGCTCAAGATGAAATTTTATGGTAGGCCCATTTCATCCCAATATATAGTTTGTGGATTAACCTGTGAGCGAATCACCAAGTTGCCCAAGTCTAGCAAAAGTTTAGTTGAATGGATATTGTCAGGACAAAATTCAAAAGGAACAGTAATCTTTGGCGCTGCAATATCCAAGTCCAATAGAAACCTATCAAAAAAAAAAACAAAACAAAACAAAAATCCAATCAACTATTCATAGAAACTGATAGTGTGCATTCTTCCAAAAGAACTTATAAGACACTCAATACAACAATAATATCCTGAATCGAGAACTTCACTGCTATACATCACTAATTAATCATGTATAAGTACAAAAAATATTTTCACGACAATAAAAAAAATCCTTTTTTTTTCAAAATGGGGCAGGAGGATGGGGGTGGAGTACATTAGAGAAAGGTGGGGGTTGATTGGGGAGGCGGCATAATAAATTAGATGCTCAAAGTATTTCTTGCATTAGCTAAAGGCGAAATCAACTCATTTGATTATATAAAGTAAAAGGTCACGAACAATCCACTCCATCAGTCATCCTGATGAATATATCTAGCACGGTCACCACAACCATTTTGTAAAACAAAAGCAAACCTTGATTGATCCTTCAGTGCTCGACTCATTTGTTGTTGAGCAGTGCGCTTGACTTCATCAATTGTCATCTAGTTAACAAAGTAATAAAAATAAAACCATTAAAGCACCCATTCAAAGAGATAAACAAAATAGAGAAGACACATTTTTGTGTTATTCATTATGTATTATATATTGGAGAATCATATTCATTATACATTCTCTATCTAGGTATAATTATATTTCAAATTTTTATGATTTGACCAGTGTATTTCTTATATTATGTGTTCACCCCTCGTATTGTTTTTCTACTTTTTTTAAAATATCCTTTGTCCATGTTTGTTACCCTCCTTCCCTGCTTCCAGATTTCCGTTCATAAGCCTTTCACCAACAATAAACTATGAATAGTTTCTCAAAATCATTTATCAATATAATTAGCAAGCTTAGCATACGAAGCCAACTAATCAGAGAAAATTGGACCAATACCTGAACAGCAGTAGCCGTTTCCAGTGCAAAAGTCTGACTAACAGCATGGTTGCTCTCAAAAAATTTAATAATCTCATCAATGGAGTTCTTCAAATACTGGCCAAGGAATATAAGAATCAGTAAAGAAGCACATGCAAAGGTGCATCATCTCCAAGAATTATAGACCAGCAACATACAGTCACGTAACATGGAGAAGCTTTGGCAACCATGCTCCAGTCCACCTCAGCATCAAATGGCTTATAGCAAAAAACTCCAATCAGGGACTCTGAAGCATTTGCACTCTGCATGGAGAAACATTATTTAGAAAACATCTTTAGAAATTTCCATCACAATAAGGGAGTACCAACCTTGGCAAGAAGTCCATTTGGTGATGATAGGCGATAGGACCCTAATTTTATGTCAAAAACCTTGGTCTCAGGATAAAGCTTAATGGAGCAATCAAGATTATCACATGACAACTCTGCTAGACACTCCAGTGTCCCATCAATAAGCTTTGAAGCATTATGCTGCATGTGAACTTCCAAATAAGTTTGAAGAGCATCAAGTTTCTCATTAGGTATTACCGATTGCTCATCATCACCTTCCTTATAACCTATGAGTTTGTTTAGCCGTTCCCAGTCCTCATCACTAAAGCGAAATTGCTCCATTTCATCTTCAGGGGATTCAGTGCTCCTAAAAAGCAATAGACAACAAATCTTACGAACACTTGCACCAAAAAAAAAATCTTACGAACAGTCTGTAATTAGCACATAATTAGATTTAGATAAGCAATAAGAGATTTGCACTCAAAAAAAAACAAAAATACCATCCAAATGACCACCATGATTTCTTAGCTCTCTGTTTCCTAGAGTAAAGGTCTGATTCAATTGACTGCTCCACAAACTTATGAGCCAACATTCTGCCAATACCAGGATAGAGTAAGATAATTCACTCTGCAACTAATAATAATAGCAAGATGATTAAAAAAAACGAAGAAATGTATCATCAATTTTTAAACATGTACATAATAGCATATGAACAAGAAATCATCATGAACTGCAATAGCCAATTACATAAAAATACCCATAACTTTTTGTGATATTCGAATATATCCATATTTAACTTTGTTTTCAAAATGCACAAATTCAAAAAGTTGAGTCCTAATTCACCAAAATCTTGAATTGAAGGGTAACATAGAAAATCAGGATATGAAATAAGGGGCATTATATTATTCCGAGTTCAAATAGAAAGCTGGCCCTATTCACCAGAAAATTCAAACGTTGTCCACTAATGCAACTTTGTTGCCTATGGCTTTTTACTCAGGGCCAAAATTTAAGTACATCACCAAAGCCGTCTAAAACAATACCCCACTTACCGAAATCTTCAAGATTCCATTCAAGGTGACCTGATGCCAGTGCACTTATACAATTACAACAGTTCTTCTAGTTCATGCCAAAAGAAAACAAGGGACAGGCGTAGTGGTAATTGAATCAGCATTGATCCATTGCTGGATGAGGAGAAACAACCAACGGCAGAGGAGACGTGACAATGCCAGAGACTCAAGCTGTAAATAACACAGTCCTTTGTTTCATAATTTTGCTTTCAGTTTTGCCATTATTTCATAATTTAAGTGGTATTAGGACTCAACTTTTCACATTTGGGTATTTTAAAAGCAAAACTAAATTGTGGGTGTTATTTGAATATAACAACACATGACACTTGCTTCAAGCACTAGTAGATAGTATCACAAGACTCGAACCACATAATTAGGCAGGAGCTATTCAAAGGCCAGAGAGGGGCGTGAAGGGAATTGTAGAAGATTCAACCAAACTGAAATTAGCTGTATCTATGTGCTTGCAAGCATATTTGAGAGAAGAAAAGGGAAAAAGAAACAAGTTCACAACATCGATACAAAATAATGTTACTCACAAACAGCCTTTTGACACTATCAGTGGTTAGTACAATAAAAATATAGAACAGTTGTTAATACCTCCATTGTAGTATGAGTTCAATATCAAGATCACGATCCAACTCCTCAATTTCTTTGTCACCGTCAATTATTGCCCTGCTTGGATCAGCTTTTAGCAGTGAAGCATATAGGGAGATGTATCTTTTCCGTAAGCTTGCATATCTTAGCACTTGCTCCCAGGATAATTTCCCACTGCCACAAGTTTATCTGCTTAGACCATAACAATACAATAAAAAGGGAAAAGAAAAGTAAAAACACAAACAACTCCTGATCTCCTTGCTAGAACATTTTTCTTCCAAGGCAACGGTGCATTGTTCATATTCTTTTTCTCCTAAATACGGCATCTGAACTCACATTAATTTCATCAGTTTAACTCCATATCCACTTCAAAGAATTTTCATCAGAAATTAAATATAACACGATAATGCAAGACCCAGGAAAGCTTGGCGTGCATAGAAACTACATACAAGTATCATCAAATAATGCCAATTAACAAATAAAGAGAAATTCCCATACACAATCACTGCAGGACAAGGAGGAAATGGCTATTACCAACTGCAAGAAAAATGCTTGATAGCTTTAACTCAAACAAATTTTGTGCAAATAAAGATATAAATTTACTTAAAGAATAATCAAGAGATTTTTTCTTTTATCAGCATGATAGGCGTATTCACAGAAGGACAAACAAAACAAACCCCATAATTCATGTCAAATAATTCATTCATGTCAAGTAATTTCTAGGACATCTCCTTCCAATACCATCAGCCACCATAAAATAAAGAAAGAATAAGCCAAAAACATTTTTCTAGCATTAAAAAATCATCTTCCCTTAGTGATCCAAGCAGAACCGAGGGCAACACACTTTTGAAAATAGGAATTCATGCATGCAAAATACCACATGGACATGCCATAGGAAGTTGTAAGAATGGGCATATTACAAAACTTTTCTCTTATTATTAGCATCCCGCATACATATTTGTTAGGATCAAATCCAAATGATTAGTCATCACCATTGAGTGTCAAGATTAAATAATCAACTTCTCCAAAAATTTGACTTTACAAATAGACCTTACACATGGCTAAAATGTTGGAACTGTCAATTTGGAACTCAGCACAATAAATGGCATTTCCTGATCTAGATACAAGCAAAAACTGCTACAATAATTCAAGGCTTTAAGTTGCTAAAATGCAGACCAAGATGTCACAGTAAATTATGAAATTGATAAAGCATGCACCCAAAATTTTCCAATAACCTTCATTTTGCAGCAAAACTGCTCAAATTATCTGCTCAAACAGGAAGAAACATCCTGAGCCTTCTAATACAGGCTCGCCTTACTCCTAAAATGCATGGTAAAAACTTGTAATTATTGCAGCTTTAATAGAAAAGGTACAAATTTAAATTACCTTGCTTTCTTCATCTGGTCAGAAACAGCTTTGTATGCATACTTCCACCACAATCGTGGATTAGATCTCACCGTCACAAGTGGTCGATAATGAGCATATTTTAAGCGTTGATTGAAAGCAGAAAAGTTATCAGCTAAGCTTAAGATATCCCTATACCCATCCTGTAAACACATTAACAGAATGAGACATATTAATGAAGAAACATACACCTACTACTCTGAGAATCAAAGCAAACAAGAACAGAAACACAAATGCCAACCTTGGACAAACAAAGTGTCACATTATCCAAGTTCACTGCTGCTTTCTGTAAAGGTTGCTGACCATTAGCAGATACATTTGATTGCAGCTTCCAGTATTTAGCATTTCCTGTCACCGGTTGCAGAATATAAGAGTGTTTCTTCATAATGTGAACGGCTGGTTTACCATCAACTGTACCAAACCTGAAAACCTGAATTTCCACAGAAATTTGAACATTTGTAGAATTTATGGGATCAAGAAAAAAGAAAAAATAATAATATCAAAAGAAAGCTAAATGAATGAGACTAATATCAACTAGGAAAATAATACCTGAACCCACTCTGCAGGAAGCAAATCTTCCCATGGTTTATCAACATACCATGGAGAAATATCAGAATCCAGATAAATGGCAAGTTGGTCAAGTTCAACAGACTGAAAACAATCAAAAAAAAAAAATGAAAACAAAAATTCATGGTATCAACAAAACCATACATAGAAATGCCAGTAAGACTGTAAAGGATACTTGACAAAGCTTTCTTTTCCTTTTCTTATATTAATTTTTCCTTTATTTTATCCATCAAAGATCATAAGGATAGCTGTTTTCTATTTTTCAATATATTAAAATTTTCAATTTTCAATTGGTTTTTCCTAAACAAGAAATTGCAAAAAAAAAAAAAAAAAAAAAAAATCCCTCAGTCTATTTCTTTCCCATTGATCTCGTTCCTTTTTCAGATACAGGAGATTTAACTGGGAAAAAAACACATGCACACACAAGTAATGAGAAAGAAACCTTCTGAATGCGATCCAGGGTACCACCAGTAACAAAAGTTTCCATCCCACTGTCATCAACTGTCACAGCAGATAGTTTCCCCAAAGTTATACCAGCTGCAAATGGGTGGCCAGGATTGCTGCAAAATAGAAGAAATGTTCATATCAATGTTAATAGATAATAAAATTAAGATTCAATAAAGCATACCTCTCAAGGTCTTCATATCTAATGTGGATATTTGAAATCGAAAGCTTCAAATTTCCAATTACGGTGTTGATAAGGGATCCCAACCATGATGCATTCTTCAAAAGTAAAACAGAAAAAAAATAAGGTTAAGTTATAACCAGATTGAGGATAAGAATTTGTGCAGTAATAATGAAAATAAATTCAATCAATTTAGACTACATTATCAACCAGATTCCTAAAACCATACTGTTGTTATGTTGTAGCAACAGAAACCAGGTTCCAAGACAAATACACCAACATGAAGCATCTCTGGGTTGAAATTTGAAAAGAACAACACCATCCAATTTTTTTCTAATTTATGATACGGTCAGAGATCTAGATAAGGGCACAATCACAAAGTCTGAAGTTTCAACTGATCTTACAAAGATACAGGTAGTTTAATTGAAATGTCTCAAAACAATCAAAAGCAGATTCATGAAAGGTTGTATCACAGTTCTCAAGTTCAACATAGTGCTATTACCTGTAGCAGTAACAACAATCTATTTGATATAATTCAAAAACAACAGAAAACAAAACGTAATAAGGAAATATAATAATACTGCTCAAATCTGCTGTTTTCCCAATCTTCATTTCATTGACAGCCAGCCCAAGAATTTGTTGAATTTGTTCAAGTCTAACAGACTTGAAGCAAGGTGATAAAAGCGTATCCATTCTAATTTAATCTTGTGTTGTCTAACATTAAGTGGAATTTAAATTTTACAATTACAAATAAAGATTTTGGAAGGAAAGAAGACGAATATAACTCAACAGGACAGGGTAACCTCTCAGCAAAAGTGAACAGGAAAAAGAAAAATCATAATATAACGAGAAACACTTCCAAAATCCAATATAAAGACAAAAAGACCAAACCCTCTCCAAAAAAGTGCATGCAGATGTCCCTCTCCAATCAGAAACTCTATTGTAAAATCTCTAAGGAACCTATGGATGCCTAAATTTCAAAGGTTAAACCACCTAGCAATACAGAAATAAGTGGACCAGGCTCACAACACATAACAAACTAATTAGGAGATAAAGCATCATGAAGCCCTATCAGGAGTTAAAATAATTCTGAATTTTTTGGTATATTTGAAGTAAATAATTACAATCAACATGTTAGGTACGCAAAACTGCTAGATATATATCCTACCACTTCTGACTTCAGTCGTTGTGCCCTTTCCAATAGCTTCATCTCCATTTCCTATGCCAATGAGAACATCAATGTCAGTTAATCACTCAAAAATGTTACATACAAATGAGATTTCTACTTATGGCTAACCAAGACTTACCCGAACTCGGCTTTTCTTTGCTGCTTGTACTGCATCCTCACTGCGACCTTGAACTTGAGTAGCTGGTTCAGCTAATAAATAAATCTGATCCAAGTAAACTAAAACTGGATCTTGGCCAAGCCTGCTCCATGGAACCTGAAATTGAGGAGTATTGCATATATATTCTTGACAATGCAAAAGAAATCACACTATTCATAGCTAAGCAACCAACAATCTCTTAAATTAATTGGAAAGCATATGACAAGGACAATATTAAAAGATATGAAGTAAGAGTCATTTGACGTACACTATGGTTATTTTACATCTTAATTAATTCAGCCATTTTTTAGAGTTGCTACATTGTTTGATATGATTGACTGGAATTAAGCTCTAATTGTTGTAATTAACAATTTATAATATATATATATATAATGTGATTTTCTCTCCTTTCTTATAAATCTCCATTGGCTTGACAGAATAATCAAGCAAAAGCTTCACCTATTCTCTCTATTATTCTATAAACTCTCCATGGTATCCAAGCTTGGTTGAGCCAAATTTCTTCATCTTCTTCATTATGCAATTAGGGTTTCCTGCTATCCTAATTTTACTTGACATAGAACCTTTGTTTATAGAACACCCTTGAACTCCCGAAAACCCTAAATCACCTAACTAATCAACCTTTCTCCTTCGCAGTGTGTCTAAAAAAATCATCTAGAACCAGTGAGCTCTGTCACAATTTCTCTGGTCACCAAAAGCCTTGCATTTTACAGCCATGTCCCATGCCACTAGTACACACGCGAATACATGAGACAATTTTTGGCCAATGTTGATCTCAACTTTGACACTATTCCACTTGCAAGCATGTAGCCACTCTATTCCAGACCACCACTATCCATATTTCTTCTTCTTGTACATTGCATAGCATTACCAAGACCCTCTTTTGCCAATCCATACTTGAAGTCTTATCTAGAAACAAACCTCTTTTATCCAACCCGCCTATCATCACTGCTATCAAGTAGTAGTAATTATAACTCATGATCTTCTTTTGTGGATTATGGTTTGTGGATCAAGGATATTATCACCATTTGATAAAATATACAGTCCAAGTCCAGCAAATCAATAAGAATGGTTCAATATGCCCTTTTCGGATATGTTGCTGAACAAGAAAACAAAGAGAACATTTTCATGGTTTTAGCTCTGACGAGTCTACGACCTGATCATGGATTTGTTTGAGATCAAATCTCAACTGCTTCTACTATACCTACTTTAGAAAATGACCCTCCTCACCTTCTTCTATTGCTAATGCATCACATAACTCCGTCAACTCGATTGGTTTAAAGTATGATTAGTATGTATAATTCGAAGCGGTCAAACAACATGCACTTCAACGAGTTCAACAACAATCAACCTCTCAATTCAGTCGTTTAGTTGCTTAACTCACTCTGACTACAAATGCCTCCACGATTAAAAGAATGTTATAGGGGTAGAAAGTGAGCATACTTGGTAAATCTATCTACCACAACCATGATGGTATACTTTCTATTAGATTTTGGCAGCTTTCAACGAAATCAATATAAATATGAGTCCAAGCATTAGAAGGAATAAGGAGAGGTTACAATAAACCTGGATAAGGGACATGCTCCCCTTTGCATTTTTGACAAATTTCACATTTAGCTACCCATTCTCTCACTTCCTTCTAAATTGATGGCCAATAGAAGAAAGAGCTCAACCGTTTGTAAGTTCCAATGATTCTTGAATGCCCTCCAACAGCAGAATTATGAGCTGCCAATAAGAGATTCTGACAAATTTCGCATTTAGCTACCCATTCTCTCACTTCCTTCTGCATTGATGGCTAATAGAAGAAAGAGCTCAGCCGTTTGTAAGTTTCAATGATTCTTGCATGCCCTCTAAAAGTAGAATTATGAGCTGCCAATAAGAGATTCTGTTTCAATTGATTGTCAAAACCAATTTAAATCTTGTTTTTATGATACAAGAGCCCTTCTTATACTCCATTCCAGCAATATAATCGGGTTCAGTAGTAAAGAGGTAATTATTTTTTTAACTTCCATATCGCCTTCACAACTTGTTAAAACTTCTTCAATCCATGCTGGTACAACAGCAATTTTGAATGGAGCAAAAATTATCATTATCCACTTCTTTTTGATAAGGCATCTGCCACTACATTAGTGCAACCTTTCTTGTATAGTATAAGATACCTGAAGCCTAAAAGCTTGGTAACACCTTTGAATTGCACATAGGTATGTGACCTTTGAGAAAGCAAGTGTTTAAATTGATTCTTGATAATGGAAACAGAGTGCTCAAATTGCTCCTGATATTCAACCGCAGGGCCAAGCTGTTTAAGCTTATCAAACTCCGATACAACTTTCATAACGGTCTTCTCACCAAAACGAACACACAAATCTGATGCCAATTGCTCCCAAGTAACCAAATCTTGTTCAGCCGACCAACCTTGAAACCAACTATCTACAGTTTCCCCAAAGAGTAGAGCAGCCATTTCCACTTTCTCACTAGCATCAATCTTGTCAAAACTGAAATATCTCACATTTTCTGATAAAGTTTCGTGGATTCTCACCATCAAAAGCACAGAGCTCCACCTTAGGGGGTTTTGCTCCATGATAACCCATTCACAGCTTATCGAAGCTAGTTTCACCTTTTTCGCAAGGAGTGGATAAAATGCCTTTCTCAGAAATAGGGGCTGTACCTGACCATGAAATACTCACAGGGATCCTTCCCACGAGCGTGGTTCAGATTCGAGCTGAGCATATGTCCATTAAACGTTCAAATTTGGATTCAAGATCAGAAATCTATCGATTTTGGCCTTCCTCCGCCGTACTAAACCGAGATTCAATTCTGTGATACAAATCCTCTCGATGTTTTGCAGTAACGTTGTTAGGCATGTTGTCCTTTCGTGGCCTTCCCAGTTTGCTGATGGGAATATAAAGATCAGAATCAGAGTGCATGAAAGAAGGATATTGGATTGAGCTCAAGCAATAGAAGCTTGAGTAGAGGTTCTAATACCAATGTTAAGATTGGAGAAGAAGAAAAAAGTTGAGAAATTAAGAAGATATAGAAATAGGAAGTCAGGAGAAGAATAAGAGAGAGATTCTCATTATCATAGTCATAGAAAGATGCCCAAAGGGCTACAATCATTTGTAAGAGCTGAAGGCCATTACAGCTAGCCAGCTTATCAATTCTAGTATCTGATGGAAACTTTACCAACAGAATTTGTAAATAAAATAAAAATAAATTGCAGATAAGGATAAAGAAATTGGGTCTTCATTTCAAATTCATTGGGCTAGGCCAAATCAAGACAGATTACCTTTAAGGCATTGAGGAAGTCCAACATATTCCATTAATGACTTAACATCAATCTTGTTTATCCCTAATTGTTAGAATAATTTACTATCCGTCAGAGAATTACAAAACTTAATTACATAGTAGCATTTTTCTTTGCACAGGATTAGTAGCAGAAGATTATTGGACTCAGATATGAGTCATAAGGTTGCATTATCTAGCCGGGGGGGGGGGGGGGGGGGGGCGGCCGGCCCCGGCCCCGCGCCGCGCGCCCGCCCGCCGCGCCCGCGCGC